>JAECUM010003618.1:0-165540 GCA_016617855.1 Megalonaias nervosa | reverse complement strand
AGGAAGAACCCTGGAAAACCCCGGGAAGAACCACCGACCCACGAGAAGCTACTGGCAGGCTTTCTCACGTACCCATGTTAGCTGAGCCTGGACTCGAAATCACGCAGACAGAGGTGAGATGGCAGTGATCCGTAATGATCAGCGCTTTAGACCACTCGGCCACTCGGGGCCCCCAGTAACATTTGTGGTGATAGTAATGTACATGTATATATGCATCACTTTCAACCATTTTCATCCCAATTTGAATATAAATAATAGTTATGAGAAGTAGTTATATCAATTTGGCTCATGAAGTTTGTATTGTTCTGAAACAACTCAGCAAGAGGGGTCCCGGGTGACCAAGTGATCTAAGCACTTGCCTTTCTCATTGCCATCTCACCTCTGTCAGCATGGGTTCGAGTCTCGAGTTCAACCAGTGTGAATATGTGAGAATGCTTTCCAGTAGCTTCCCGTGGGTTAGTGGTTCCTCCTGGGTTTTACCCAGGTTCCTCCTCCACCAGTTATACTGGCTGCTTTGTATAGCCTTTTCTGTTCCGGAAAAATGTGGTAAACAAAAAACAACTTTGCATGCATAGATGGGGCAGTTAGAAATGTGTCAGCATAGGTAACAAGGTTATGCGAAAACAACTCTACACTACCAGGAATTTGCTAGGATCAGCACAAAATACAGTTTTATGTGTTGCTTAGTGACAGGGTCACAAATGTAGTTGTAAAAAAACATTAAAAATGGAACTGAACCATTTAATTCAATGTAACATAATTTAAATATAAAACTCATAAATATAACATGATTACTTCTGGCTCATTGCTGGTTTATCAGCATTATCAGTATTCTGAAATAGAAGCAACATACCAAATGTATGTACAACATCATGTGAGATTACCTATGATATTATGTTAATAACGTTTTCATGTTAATAGCATTGTTTAAAAAGCTTTCAAGAAGGCAGCTGCAGCTATTACATGTCACACTCCCAAGATGTATATGACAATTATATACTGCAAACACATTTGTTTCGACAGACAACTGAAATTTGGTTCTGATGAATTTATTAATTTCAATATTCAACATTTATAGCTTTCTATGTTACTACTGGATGCAACAAAGGTGAGAAGTGTCAGTTTTAAATGACACATTGTAACATGAAATAATAGAGAATAAAACAGAATGAATGGCATCTATTTCATACAATCTTAAAGCCGAGTATTACATATAAAACTCACGTAGCTTGGTGAGTGACCGTGTACTTACACATGCATACTGGCAAATTGAAGCCTGTGATCTCCTCTTGCTGGGTGATGGGCACTCCTCAAAGTCATCCTAAATTCATAAAAGAAAGACTCTTGCTTGACATTTCACAAGTTAACAAGAGTTAATGGTATGTAATACACCCTCTTTGTGTTGAGTAGTCCCCTACATACGTACTTAAAAGTAGGGCATAGTTGACTGACTGGAGATTACTGACTAACCGGTCTCAGTTACCCCAACCTCCTGTCAAAGTACAGAAACCATTATTTTTCTATTACATTTACCAAAACCATCACCTCTGACCTTCAGGTCACAAAATATACATGTTTCTTTATTAACCTAAGTGCAAACTGTCCGCAAAGTTTGGATCAGGAATATTTTGAGTTTGACCATAAAATTGATAGACATGTTCTTTGCCACAAGTGCAAGCCATTCACAAAATTCTGGTCTAGGTCCTGTGATGGGTGTATATGATGATGTTGTTGTAGGGTTTAATACCATTTTTCAGCACAAGATGGGCTATACATGGCGGCCAGTATAACTGGTAGAGGAAAAACTCCGGAAAGAACCACCAACCCACAATAAGCTACTGGCAAGCTTTCTCATGTACCAACATTGGTCGAGCCCAAGACTTGAACCCATGCAGACTGAGGTGAGATGGCAGTGATCGGAAAGAGTGAATGCTTTAGACCATTTGGCCACTCTGAGCCCCAGGAATATATGAAGTACTGTAGTTTGATTACTGAAAAGCAAAAGCACACTTACATGAGAACCTTTCCTGCAGAATGATACATGTTCTCTGAGCATTCCAACAACAATCATCGGCCCACATGTTAAACATTCTTCTTTTTGTGCATCTACCTGCAAATGAAAAATAAAGTTTAAGAATAATTACCATAAATTCACTTTTATAGATATTAATTTGTGTGGTCTTCAAATAAAGGACACTTTTATTAGTACTCAAATCTGCGAATGTGTCAAGGTGTTTTTGAAACAATCAAAACTTATTTTAACTGCACGAAAGAAGAGAATTCACAGTAAATTCACAAAATACACGACAAACATACATGTACATATTTAACTAAACAATACTGATTTCATCACATGATTTTTAGATATTACTGTTAATAAACCCTTCCCCCCCATTTAAGAAATTAATAAATATGAGCTATTTCTAGTATTATTGTTTTCAGTGATTGACGATACATGATGAAATTTGTATTTACATTAACAGTGTCACAAAGTTGCAGTATAATACAACTACTTAAGTAAAAGATACACATCTTTCAAAAACTTAAATACTATTCATAATGATTTGTTGTTGTTGTTGTTGTTGTTATAGGGCTTAACGCCATTTTTCAGCACAAGATAGGCTATACATGGCGGCCAGTATTAATGGTGGAGGAAGAACCCTGGAAAATCCCGGGAAGAACCACCGACCCACGAGAAGCTACTGGCAGGCTTTCTCACGTACCCACCTATTCATAATGATACATATCTGCTTAAGCATATCAGTGTACAAGTTTTGGCATCCTGGGGTGATTAGTCACTCCCCTCATTCCCGTCAGTTGACCTTACAAACTGTTTATTTAGGCAGTGAGATGTACAGATGCTCTTTACAAAGAAACTTATATGTATCCATCAATAAATAGAGGGCTGGGTGTGTGTGTGCTCCAATCTTTATTTTATGTGCTATTGATGTTATTTTGAAATATATTATTTTCGCCGGAGCATATGTACAATAGTATCACAGGAAAAGATTGACTTCTATGTTGTGTATCAAAATGGGTGACGTACTATACGATCTTTACGACCAGGGTTCGTCTGTTGAAAGCTTGTGAAGAAATGTACGATGGAATATATCATTGTCGCTTCTGATCCGTACTTTTCTAAAATGACTAATATTTCCAAAATAATGAGAGATATCACTATGAAAGAAGTATATTTATGAAAACGTGAAAGCCAATGCTTAAGTGCGTCAAAACTGGGGAGTTCATGATATGACAGTACAGTCCTGTAATGCAGGGTGGTCCAAGGTGTGTTACAGGTTAGACCACCCACCCACCCCCACATCCCTTGATTCATGGACGGATACTCCAAATTTTCTTTGTAACGAACCCCTGTGGTCCAACCTGCAGGCCCGCGGGAATCTTTTGTTTGGCCCGCGCTCATACAAAAATAAGTTCTATAATAGCATGTACACTTACATTTTTTGGTTCATGTGGCCAGCGGGGTTGAAGATAGACCTGGTCTAAGACCACCCTGCTGTTGTGATGGCGTTTTTGTTTTCTTAAGGTGCTACAAATCACTTAGATTTTTGCAAAAGCACATGGTTTTAGAGAACGATTAAAAATTCGTCGCTAACTTACACCTAAAAAAGACGGGACTGCAAGAATTACAACTTGTTTTTTTTTTTTCCACACTTAGGTCTAGTAAGTTCTTTATATGCTGCTAGCCACACAAAAATTAGTGCCGTAAAGCAATCTAACTTCCCGTGAGGAGCATTCATTATTTTCATTCATGGCAAAACTTGGAAATTTCAAGCGCCCTCTGTTGTCATAATGCCATGGTAGTACTGTGGTACCCCATTATGACAACAGATGGCGACACGAATTGGACAAGAAAGACGATACTGACAAAATTAGATTGTTGCAAGGTCAAATCTAAATGAAATCAGGAGTTGGAATGATGTAATTTGCAATATGGCAAGTTTATAAATAGAATATAAAATTTGTAATAACTGACATAGCATTTGCATTTCGACAAATTACAGAATGAATTCAGCGTTTGGCAAAAAGCAAGATACAATGACGCAGAAGGAAGAATACAATATACATGGATGGAATTATGAATGTAGCACTTGCAAGCAGCCATTTACATTAATGCAGAAGAAAAGTAGCACTTGCAAACTGCCACGTACAGTTTGCATCCATGAAGAATACAATATACATGGATAGAGTTATGAAAGTAGCACTTGCAAGCAGTCATTATGAATCAAGGAAAATTAGAAAATACCTGCATAGAATTTTGGCGGTAATACCCCTCCATAAATATTAATGCCAAACAGTCCTTCTCGATTATTGAGTAATTTCTTTGGCGCTTATTTAATTTCTTAGAAAAATAGCACACTGGGCGATCAACACCATTTCTATCTTCTTGAATCAATACTGCTCCAACCGCAACAACACTTGCATCCACAGACAATTTGAAAAACTGATTGAAATTTGGAGCTGTGAGAACAGGCGCACTTTTGAGTATGGCTTTTAACCTATCAAAAGCTTCCTGACATTTTTCAGTCCAAAGAAACTTGTTCTTCTTACTTAACAAGTTTGTCATAGGTTCAGCAATATTAGAAAAATTGGAACAAAACTTTCGAGAGTATCCGGCCATATCCAAAAATCGCATCAGTTGCTTTTTACTGACAGGCACTGGAAAATCAGAGATAGCTTTAACCTTAGCATCTATAGGTTTACTTTGAACATGTCCCACAATATGTCCTAGAAAAGTTACACAAGCAGGGCAAAACTCACTTTTAGATAAATTGATTGTCAAATTTGCATCAGTGAGTCTTTCAAAGAATTTCCAAATCGTGGCTATATTTCCTTTCCAGGTGTCGTTGTAGATGATGACATCATCGATGTAACCAACACAATTTTCTAGACCAGAGGTAATCATATTCATCATGCATTGAAAAGTACTTGGGGAACCCTTCATCTGGAACGGCATTACCTTATATTGATAGAGTCTATCTGGAGTCACAAATGCCGAAATTTCTTTCGCTCTTTCCGTAAGTGGAATTTACCAAAATCCTTTCAGACGGTCAAATTTGGTGACATGCTTGGCATTTCCAATTTTATCAATACAATCGCCGATTCTTGGTAATGGAAATGAATCTATTTTTGTCACACTGTTCACCTTCCTATAATCGGTGCACATACGGAAAGTTTTATCTGGTTTCGGAACAAGTATGCATGGTGAACTCCAATCACTTTTACTGGGCTCTATGAAATCGTTCTCCAACAAATACTGAATTTCGTTTTTCAAGTATTCCTGTTTGAGAGGGTTCATCCTGTATGGGTGTTGTTTCACAGGTTTTGAATCTACAATATCAACGTCATGAAAAATTTTGTTTGTCCTTGCAGGAATATCTGGAAACAAGTGCTCATTTTCGAATAATAACTGTTTAATTCATTCCTTTCTTGTTGTTGTAAATGTAAAAGTTTCTGGTCCAGATTTTACATAATTTCCGAATTCCGAAAATTTGTTGCTCCAAAATCAACAGTGTCCAATTGAATTTCTTCACTTAAATCCTCAGTTGGTGGGACAGGTACAACTAAATTAACTGCATAATTTACTTGGCTATCTCTTTTAAAATACTAGTACTCCATTAATTTATTTAGATCAGAGTACCATAATTATAATTTAACTCATTGATTTTCTTCTTTACTCTGTAAGGGCCGTAAAATCTAATTTGAAGAAAATTTTGAAGAATGAGCAAGAGAGAATGAACTCTACTACAGGACTCAATTCTCTCAAGTAAAAATTTGTGAAACCATAGTTTCACTTTTGACTTGAATTGCTGAGCGTCAAATTCAAGGATAACAAGTTGGAAAATTCCAGATAGAAAATTTGACCTTTGACCTGATTGAACAGATTTGGGAAGGCCAAATTGAGTAAAAAAAGCTTTATCAAAGTTTTTACTATTGTATTCCTCAAAGGAATTGCCTCTGGGAATCTTGTTGACGCACACATAATAGTCAACAAATATTGGTTACCTAACTTGGTCTTAGGTAAGGGACCAACACAATCTACCATAATTCTGCTGAATGGTTCGTCAAATGCAGGTATAGGTTGCAGATGAGCTTTAAGTATGTTCTGATTGAGTTTTCCTACCATTTGACAAGTATGACAAGATCTACAAAATTTACAAACATCACTTCTGATTTTTGGCCAATAAAAGTGAATCAAGATCTTGTGATAAGTTTTATTTATCCCTAAATGACCAGCCAGAGGAGTTTCATGGGTCAAACTATGCATTTCCTGTCTGTAAGATTTTGGAACTACAATCTGATAGTTCACTGACCATTCATCATTAGCAGGTACCTCGGGAAGTCTCCATTTTCTCATTTTTAATGAAATAACAGACAGGTACTTCAGTTGCTTCAGTTTCACTAATGGCCCTCTGAAACAAACAGGAGATCTCAGGATCTTTTTCCTGTTCGACGACAAGTGATTGTCGTTTATCACCCTGATTAGATAAAAGAGAATGAGTATTTAAAAGAGGATGACTGTGATCAATACCTTTTGATTGATCCAAATTAGAAGTGAAAGTGACCTCATCAAAAGCCTGACCAATACATGTGTCAGCTAAAGGAATATTTTCCTTATCAAAATCATTCTCAAGAGCTTTCTTTGACATAGCTCTAGTAAGTGCACAAGCTGGGTATAAATCAGGATATTCTTTTTCAATAGGATCAACTTTCTGATCCAAAGAAGGCTTGTCAGTTACAAGTGGGTTAACCACAACCTTGTCCCCAGCTAGCTCGTTGCCTAGCAACAAATGAGTGCCCTCAACGGGTAAAGATGACACTATACCGACTGTCACAGGTCCTGAAACTAAGTCTGATGACAAATTTACAGATTGGAGAGGAACATTAACAAAGCCGCACTCTACTCCCTGAATGAGAACACTCTCATTAGAAGAAGACTTCTCAGAAAAAGGCAAAGTACCTGACAATAAAAGACTCTGAGAAGATCCTGTATCCCTTAAAATTTTAATGGTAATAGGATTGGCGGAATCACCCAAGAGTGATATAGAACCTTTCGACATGAATGGTTCATAATTCTCCATTAATAAAATCAGACTGGGGTTTATGAGACCCAACAAATGTATTGCTTTCAATACATGACCGTGACTTTGACCTCTTGGAAATAAGAGCATTTGGGATAGGTCTATCTTGATTCTGATGCCTATATTTCAATTTAAAGGAATCAGAAATAACGTGTCCTTTTTTCTTGCAATAGGTACACGTAGGAATAGACAAGGATTTTTTGAATCAAGTTTATCAGAAGCTTGAGTTTTAGAATTTGTGCCAGATTGAATTTTAGGAGGAGTCGTATTGGGCTGAAATACTGTTCTACCAGTAGACTGCTGAGTGAAAGATTTGCCTACAACAGGAACTTTATGAGTTAAGGAATACTCTGATGCAGCAAAAGCAGCATTTTCCAAGGTTTCAGTCTTGTACTCTTCAAGATGATTCTTAATGTCATTAGGAGCACAGTTTTTGAACTCTTCAAGTAATACAAGTTGTTCAAGACTTTCATAATCATGTTCAACTTTCTTGGCTAAGCACATCTCTTAAATAACTGTTCTTTTTCTCTGGCAAATTCAACGTAAGTTTGGCCAGCTTCTTTTTATATAGTTTCTGAATTTTTGCCGATAAGCCTCAGGGACTAACGCATAACCCCTTAAGATGCACTCCTTAACCAAATCATAGTCAGAACTCTGTTGTACTGACAGGGATGCATAGATGTTTCTGGCTTTGCCCAAAAGTACACATTGCAATAATTGAGTCCAATGCTCCCTTGGCCATTTCAAATTTTCAGCAACTTTTTGAAAATAAATAAAATATTTGTCTACTTCCTTTTCACTAAAAGGGGAACTAACCTAATATTTTTTGCAATGTCAAAACTTGAATTTGTATGTAAAGTGGAATAGTGCCTTTCACTTGCCAGCTCAATTTCTTTCATTTTAATTTGAAATTCCTTTTCATCCTTCTCCTTTTGCATCTGTACGTGCATTTGTTCTTTTTGAAACATATATATATCTCCTAATTGTAATTGTTTATCTTTCTCTCTTTCCTGTCTCTCTTTCTCCCCTTTCTCAAATTGTAACTGTTTATCTCTCTCTCTCTCTCTCTCTCTCTCTCTCTCTCTTCAAATGGCAATTGCAATTGCTTCTCTTCAAATTGCAATTGCATTTGTTTCTCCTTCTCCTCTTTTTCATAAAGCATTTGTTTATCTTTCTCTCTTTCTTCTTTCTGAAGCTTGAGCTTCCTTAACTCCAGTTCCATTTTGTATTTCATTTTTAATTCCATTACTTTTATATTAGAGTCCGATACCGACTTACTGACCGAAACCAAAACACTTTTATCAAAAACATTCTTCTCTACCAAATTTTGAATCAAAATTTTTTTAATCTCTTGTTTCGTTAAGGAAGATTTTGCTTCAGTAAGATCGTACTTTCTGGCAAGTTCAAGCAACTCATCTTTTTTTCAGACTATCCAACTGCTCCTGAGTTGGATTAGAAAGAAATATTTCCACTTTTGATGACATTGTGAATGAAAGCCTGTTGTTTTCACTACAGATTTCAAACAAAATGTAAAATAGTACTTGGGATTTGAAGACTAGGGGAATTTAAATTTCAAAAAACAATTTTCTGAAATATTAGCCAAATTCAAATATCCCGGACGAGCCCCCAGTTTTCTCTGTTACGTATAGGCTCGTTCAAAAGTAGCAAAAGAAACGAGTGAAACCAACAAGATTTGTAAGTTTTAACAAAAATAATTTATTTCCCTAGAAAACACGGTGAAAAGGTGAAAATAGAAAATAGGACCTACAGTTTGTGAAGACAATCCAAACATTTATCCTAGTACTGAAAAAAATACAAGTCCTATCACTAAATAGTTTTAACTGAATCCAGGCTCTCATCTTGATGACGTTCCCAGATGGAGGATGATGACGTCAGGTGAAGTCTTTATACAAATGTCAAGAGTTCCACGTTGAACCATAACTTGTAATGTTTCAATTTAGAAACAATTTCCACCGAATGTCTTTGTCACTTGTATTGATACAAAAATAAAATAAAAAAGAATTTAAAATTAATATACAAGTAATTAAATTACATATTCGTAACACAGAGACCTCATCATCCACGGGTCTGGCATAGGAGAAGATAGAGGGAACAAGTCTTCACTATCCCTCAAAGTGAAAACTGGGATGATGAGGCCACTCATCAATCATCTGCGCTCCCAAGAATAGCACAGAATTGGGAACAAGATTGGAGTCGGCGATGTGTCTGTGGTGCCCAGCCTTGGAGGTGTCACCATTAACCAGGTGTATCTGAAGTTCAACAAAAAAAACCAGCACTTCTCAGTGCTAACCAGATCTCTAGAAAAGAGAGGCTAATCAAGTTGCAAATCATATGATTGTGTGTGTTTGTGTGCTCGCGTACGTTTGTTTGTGTGTGTATGTGTGCTTGCTTGTTTTTTGTTTGTGTTTGTGTGCGCGCCCGTACGTTTGTGTGTGTGTGTGTATTCGTACGTTTGGTTGTGTGTATTTGTGTATGTTTTTTTGTTTGTGTTTGTGTACGCGCGCGTACGTGTGTGTGTGTGTGTGTGTGTGTGTGTGTGTGTGTGTGTGTCTTTCCCTTGTTCCTACACTCATGAGTGTTTGTTTTGTGTGAATGTTGAGTAGTGTGACTATAAACGCTAACAACTTTGCTGATATGATTGTAGTTAATGGTATGTTTTATACATAAAAACTTTCCTTCTCCAATTATGTATTGATAGAAAGTATAGTGGTTTTGTTAGTATTAGTGTCTTGGTTTGTATAAAAATTTATTCTAGGTTAGCACTCTCATCACTGTGGATTGTTTGGTAGGTGATATGGGTAGTTGGTAAGAGGTGATGTTTTTCTTCACGTCCGAGCGTGAGACATAAATTCCCGTTTGACCCCATGGTGCAAACGACCAAATTTAACATAGAAGTCTACGTGACCATGATGTGCCCCCCCCCCCCTTCACAACTCAAGTATAGTAGGCACTTATAGTCCTTGGGTCCGACCAAAGAAAGGTAGTGACAACGAGGGGACCATTCAGCATTATTCCAGGTACGTCGAGTCTTTCTGCTCCCATTCGTGAAGTGACACGGTGCATATCAATCACTTGTCTTTAACTACTTCTCCCATGTATACAAATTCAGCTCTGCCTAATTATTTAGCGTAGGTCTTCTCGGATGTATTAGGTCTTTTCAGATATTTAGGCCATTTCCCTTGGAACGTTTGAAATCGAGTTTCAAAGTCACAGTAACCAGGCAAAGCCACAGGCAACGTGTATTCTTCTTTGAGAGGTGGATTTCGTTGAGGTAGTACCAGGAGCGGCATCCACAGGCATGGATGAGATCCGTAGGGTAGTACATACATGGCATCACGTTAACCATAAACGCCAGTAAAGATTCAAGGAGGACGGTAATGAATGGTATCGCTTTCGCTAGTAGAACGGTAAGGTACAAGCACGCATCACTATCGCATCTGAAGGGTGATACAATCACGGCATCACTTTCTATGATAGTAGCAGTAGAAAATCGGTCATGCCGTGTTGTATCGAGGATGTCACAGGGTACGGAATCGTCGTGATCGCAAGGCACATCAGCGCACCAGAGTTTCTCACTGAATTAGAGTAGCTCGCTCATTTGTGGTTGTGTGGAATGGTTTCATCTTTCTAGCTCAGCGTTTGTAATCGTGATGAAGCGTCGGTCTTGGAAGTCTTGCCTTTTTTATACTGTATCTGGGCGAGCAGCAGAGAGTGTGAACAGACCACTTGCTTGGATTGTTAATAATTGAAACAAAAATATGGTCTCAATAGTCAACACGTTATAAACCCCCACCAATTGGGTTACTTCATTTTTGACCTTCGTTCCGCGCGTGTTTGTTTACTCACGGACAACCTACTTTTGGTCGCACCCTCTCTGCTGCTCTGGTTTTTATCCAAAGATTTTATCAAGACCTATACGATACCTCCACCTAGGATTATGTAAATTTATTGTGATAAATCCGTGTGGGGTAGCGTATGCTTTTGAAAAAATGTTTTTGAATTTAGTCATGTCCATGTCCCCTGAACACCAAGTCTGATGAATGTTTCGCAGAGTATGTGTATCGACTCCATTAAACACAACTAAAATATTGCAGTTATCTCTGATCACTTTAGGTATTTCTGTATAGCGCTGGGTAACATAGATCATGTCAGTATTTTTGTGTCTGCCTCGAGAAAATATCCGAGCTGGATTTGATTGTTTGTCCAGCATCACATCATCATATACCACGAGGTTATTAATAAGTCCATCAAGGTCATCTACAGATGGCGCTTCATCAATATTGGTAATAAAATCAATAATATCATTACCGTCTTCATCCCCTTGACTTATGTCAAGGAACTTTCCATTTTCATTAAAATCTTTAAGTACTTCATAACATATCTGATGGCGCCACTAAATATAACCTATTCCAATTGAGCCATCTCATTACCAGATTAAGCAAAAATTACGTCTTACCAGACCCAGATGGGCCAATTATTATCATCCTGATAGAATTCGGTAGCGCTGGATGATGTTTGACTGGCTCCTGCTTTCGTGTTTCTGAGAAGTCAATTATATCCATATAATAAATAATTTGAATTTATATTGTGTTCGATGCAGGGCACCCTCCCCCCACCACTGGATTAACAACAATAATAACAAAAAATAAAAAAGCGTGCACTTACAGGCAAGTGTGTGAAATGTGGTACAAAAAAATGCAAATTTATTTCCCCTGACAAGTCTACGAAGACAGGCGATGAAATTGCTACTTCGCTGGGAAAATTACCAGGGACTCCATGAGCTAAATACCCTGGTGAGAAACGTCTTCCTGGATATAATTATTGTGGTCCTGGAACCCGACTTGATATCCGACTCGATAACCAAGACCAACCAAGACCTGGAGAGTACCCAATAAACGCAATTGATCAAACGTGTCACGTTCATGATGTTGCGTATAAAAGCAAAGATTAACAACAACGACATATTGCAGATGTGAAGTTGATTCACGCGCTGAATTCTATAAAAAGTAAATCTCTCAGAGAAAAATTGGCTAGTTTTCTGGTAAAATCTGCGATGAAAGGTAAACTGGTGTTAGGGGCTGGTAATTAATCAACTGATTATTATCATAATGGAATCGATTTATTATAGCCCAAGAGGATATTGGAGAGGCAGAGCAGCGATTAGTAAACTTGCTGATGAAGCAAATGTTTACGTTCTGTTGCTGCAAATTGGTTAGGACGACAGGCAATACGGCAGATTTATCTACCACCACCTAAAAAAAATTCAGTACGCGCATTTTGATGTCAGCACTCCCAATGAAGTTCATAAAGCAGATATTTTATTTTTACCGCATGATACTATTAAAATTGGTAGACGTCAATCACGCACATACAAATACGCGTTAACTGTCGTTGATGTTGCAAGTAGATATAAAGAAGCAGAACCACTATCAGCAAAAACAGCAACTGAAGTTGTATCTACGTTTGAACGAATTTATCAGCGTGGTGGTCTACGATGGCCATAACTATTACAGGTTGATCCTGGCAAGGAATTTCTTGATGCAGTATCATCCCTGATGAAAAAACATAATGTCAAATTGAGAAATGGACATACCGCAATTCAACGTGATCAGGAAATCGTTGAACGATTTAATCGAACACTTGCTGAGAGATTATTTGGATATCAATATGCAAAGGAAATAGTTCAGGCAGATACGAGATCTCGTGAATTGGTTGCAAGATTACCAAGTGTGATAGCTGCGTTAAATAATGAATTTACTCGTGCAACTTCTATGAAGCCTGCTAATGTGATCCCAAAGAAATATATACCAATACAACGACATGACTTTCAAAACAACCAGTATTAGGTAATGTGACTGTCAGATATTTATATGAACCTGGTGAACTTGAAGGGGGTAAAAAAAGAGCAACTGATCCTATTTGGAGTGTGACCACACATAAAATTTCCAGAGTGGTTAGATCGACGGGTAGACCTGCAATCTTCAGACTGGATTCAACTGCTCCTCAGCGTGGATATGTACGTGAACAATTACAAGTAATTCCTGAAGACACACAATTGCCACCGCGTTCACGTTTGTAAACTGGCGCCCCGACGTCGATTACACTCAAGACAGATCAACATCACATTTTGGCGTGTGTGACCAAGATTGCTATTAACTCTATCCACTGTGAATTGTCTTGGATTATTATTCGAATACTGCCACAACAATACTGTGTTACAACTTGCACAATGATTATTCTGTCGTTATTTCAATGTCATAATAAATTCAGCATGAAGATCAAAGTCGCGCTTATTTTTTTGTCACATTGTTTACAACCAGATAATTTTTTCTTGATGACGACGAAGTCGTTATTAGCATCATCAGTGATTTCTTCGGTTATTACGCAATCCATGATAACCCTTCGCAGCTGAGATATTCTTCTGACTCGAGACACCACGAGATAAACTAAATTTGATAATTCGATCCGATCATCAATAATCCAGATATTTGTATCAGAAATAGTTAATCCTTGTAACGAATGAATCGTTATAGCGTACCCTAGTGCCCATGGAGTTTTTTCAATCGTTAACGCGCTCTCAACAACATCAACAGGAACTAAAACAATATCATTTAGTACAAGATTTTGTTTCTCATTAATTCCTGGAATTTCAACTTCAATATTCTGTCGTCGCGTATCCGCTGGGCGATAACACAATGGTACAGGTAGATTTAAAAACTTTTCTTTATGTAACAGAAATAGTTTCTCTTGCAGTGTATCACGAACTATCTTTCTACTTGCAACTATCAGCTGGCCTCCACAAATTCCAAAAATCATTCAGAAGAGTATCTGGAATTATTTCACGCATTATCTCACACTGTATTCTATCTGGCTGCAGTCTGATTAACTTTTTAAATTCTTTCAATGGTTCATCAAAAGCTCTATGGTCATTAGTTATTTCTTCGTAATAATCTACAAACGTTTTTACCCATTAGTGCGGAGAGTGTCCAACAAAAGGTGGTGGTTGACCATGATCGCCACACATTATCACAGCAGTATTTTTCGTCAAAAACCAATCAAGAAATATTTTGAATACTTCTAGCGATACCGTACAAATTTCATCGAAGGTAATAATTCCAGGAACGTATTTTTCACCCATTCGTTTGAGAGTCCATGCGTCTTCGCACCATCTAAAGAAACTATGATAGGTTTGAGATTTTACTCCACGTTCATTCATTTCTCTGGCGAGTCTATGTGTAGGTGTCAAAACAATCATATCTGAACAGTTATTAGGGAATAATTCAATCACACGCTTTGTTTTACCAGAACCACCATACCAATTGAGATAAACGGTTTTATGTCTGGCCACAGGATCATATACCGATGGTGCCGATGATTTTGATATTTGATTATTATTCTTGTAATATAATTCCTTGATTTCAACGTCGACGGATTCAGAATAACCAAGTATATTTTCTTGTTTTATTCTCCATTCACCCCAGAAGTCATTGACGCCGAGTAATGGTTTTAACAAATCCGTGTATTTTTTATTTACATAAAATGAAACCGTAGTGACTCTAACTGCAATCAGAGGAAATCTGTTTATCATTGATAATAAATTTATCGAAGCGTACGCGAGCATCGAAGATCTTAAATGAGTAAACTGCGGTGACTCACCATCAATACAACTCACAACTGTACCTAATTTAGTTCCGTCTGACAAATAAGCATTTCGACTTATGAATGTACCTATCTCTGTTGTATCAGCAATTATAAAATCTAGTTTAGCATCGTCGATGATTAATATTATACACTGTCGTTTATGATCGCATGAACTACCCTGAGTAAATTTACCAATTATTTTTCTGCCGAGATCTTTTGCAACCTTATTTTCATAATCAATCACATCAGGATTTCATCATCAGAATATTTCTTTGGTTGTGGTAGCCAGACCTGTTTTTGCGGACGATATGTTATTATCGCTTCACTTACAACTAATGATATCAATATCGCTACATCAAGCATTTATCGTAATAGTACTACTGGAGCCCAGTATTTTTCTGAGAAATGACGGCCAAACCACGCGTAAACAATCGGATGAAGATTATCTACATACTCAAACGACTCTACAGAGGCAAATCCAGTTAAATCAAAATCTGGTAAGGGACCATTTATCGCAACTCTTGTCATTTCGTGTGTTTGATGTCCAAATCTTTTAAAATATTCAGAACACTCTCCGTATCCAAGAAAACTTCCAGGGCAAACGTGCTACCATATTAACCGAAATGACATTCCTATAATCGTATTTAGTATTCCACAATCCGCCGTGTCCGTATTCGATGCAGCTACGTTGAATATCAACAAGAAATTCCGATCTTGTCGGTGACCATGAATTCTTCTTTTGAGCAGCATGTGCAACAACTGATGGAACGGTAAAACAATTATTCATTAATTGTTCAACTTCTGACTCTGTCAAGATATTGTCAGAGGTATATTTTAATGCAATATTTTTCATTCCTTCGTGGAGTGATTCTGCACCATAAATGTCTCTATTAGGACTGACAAACTGATCATATACAGATTCTGAACTCTGAAATAACCACACGGATACAGGGTCACTCTTACTAATATTTCTGATAAAATCAAAGACATAATCATTGTAAAATTTAACGGATCGATCTCGTGGAAATATTGTTACTGCCGATGTCCATGTATGTGTGTTATGATCAATAATCGTTATCAGAGCTCCTCTTGATTTATATTTCGATTCGTGCAAAATCTTTCCGGTTAGTGTTTTCACCATTCTTGGGAATTTCAATTTTCTTCCTAGTTCAGTGATATCTTTAATAGACGCTCCGGTATCTTTAACTGTTTCTGCCCACTTATTTATTTTTTTACGTCTTAGATCAGTTAAACCTTTTCCACGCATCGCGTTTGTGAAGTATTCTATAATTCGCTCATCTGCTTAATTTATCCTTGACTCTGTGAAGGACAATTTCATCGGGTTTAGATCATCAACACTAGGTTTATCATTTAGCGAATATATACCATAAAAAACTGCAATCACAGGATACACTTGTTCATGGTTTGTCAATACCAGTCAATGTTCCTGGTTTGGAATTTTTATTCAACGTGACAATATTATTTCCAGTGTGTCCTGACTGTGTCAGGCGGACATGGTCACGTTTGTAACGGATAATCCAAATGCCGTCGTCTGTCTGCACAATAAATTTTATTAGAATAAAATATCTTTGATTGTCGAGATAGTCAATAATCTTCATTCCTCGCTCGTCATTCATTCTAGTGTCTACAGCACTCATGATTCTGAATTTTGACCACACATGAGCCGCACCATCATCACGAAATTCCTTCTTGGCTTCACGGATTCGATCAGTTATATCTTTATTTACCAAAGTTAGATCTTGAATCGAAAAACTAAATTTAGATTCCGGCAGTTTGTCACGATCAAATCTGGCTTTAGAAGGTTTAATTACAGATTATCTCTCAAACTCCTCCATATTATAATTAAGACAAATATATATTTAAACAAATAATATTATTATACAAATGGAATAAAATGAGTTTGTGAAGCATCCCGTCATTAAAAATTATGAGACATCTCGTGATGGTGTAAAATTAGGAACTGTCAATCAAAAAACCCAGTCGGTTTTGTCACTAATTCTTGTCATATCATGTTTGGTGCTGGAAAAGAAAAATATTACTCACATAGATTCGTGAACGAATGTTTTCATGGAGTCATCGGAGATGGATTTGTGATCGATCATATTGATTCAGATCCGAAAAATAATTCTTTATTGAATTTACCAATTGTTACACAAAGTCAGAATTTCAAATTCGGAAATACTGGGAAACATAATAAATTTCCCAGAGTGATTAAATCCGTAAATGTAGAGAGTGGCGAAGAAATAATATTTCCATCGATGAATGCAGCTGCCAAATATTTTGATATTTGCATGCCTTCAATATATTTTGTCGCAAATAATATAAGAAAATCAGCATTTTCGAAGAAATTCTAACAAAAATTCACGTTTCTGTATCAGATGTATGAAGTGTGATAACTCCGTCAAGCAAACGCTTTCTCCGCTAGAGTTATCTCGATTTATAATATTTTTTACCAGTACTAAGATATATGTATTCTAGGATAATTCTGTCAACCAATCTTACAAGGTGCGGGATAATAATTAAATAAATATTTCTGTATAAAAATATCAGAATGAAAACTTTGATACTGACCAGTGATGATCTTAACTCAAAGAAATTTCAGATGAGTGATGTTCCACCGCCATATTGTAAACTTACAATCGAAGCAATGGAGGATGGTTCAAAAATGATAAAAATTATAGATAATTTGTATCATGGATTTTCAACAAAAAAAAAATACAATCTATTAAATCCCCTTCCCGAGATGAGTTAGCTCGAAGACGATTACAAGATAAATTTGCCAGACTGCAGAAAGCAGAAAAATAAGTAATATGATGCAAGGTGATTAAGAAACATTTTTTCAAATTCTGTTTCAGACACCACAAATTATGAAGGGAGATAACCCTATCTTTGAGCTAGAGTAATCAAGCTGTTATCTCCCTTGTTATTGCGTAATGTTACACAGCAATAAGCTGGACATCGATATTGAACCCTCAGAATGAATAAATAACTCTTCTATCTTTAGTCAGGAAAGTATACAATCATTATATAATTATTATATGAAATGTATACTTTCCCCAACGACGATAGAGACCTCAGAATTGACAAATAAATATTCCACCATAGGCCAGGGGAGGGGTGCGATATTACGACATTAATTTTCGATAAATGAGTCATTATCGATCGTTTTATATTCGTCCAGACTGCAAAAGGCAGAAATAACCCTGTCTGTGAGGTAGAGTAATTTAAGCTGTTGTATCGATCCGCACGCACCATTGTCACATATCTGTACATATGGTTCTCTGGCGAGCTTGAGACTGCAATGTCTTTTAACCAGGGCAGAAATGTATAAGATAGCAGATTTCGCGATTTATTCAGAATCAGAATATAACATTTTTATTCTGATAAATGTATACTGATCACTTGCAGGAATTTCCCGTTAGATAACTTCATAATAATTTCTGAAACATATATTTGTAAGTAGAGTCCGTAGCGCAAGTGTTAGAGTGTTGAGTTCCCGTACTCGAGGTCTTGAGTTCTATTTCCGTGACCGACACATTGTCGACGGTGGGCGTTAGGATGCCAATTTTTCTAATAATAGTGAGGGGTTCCAAGCCCTTGTACACTTTCTCACCACGTCAAACACGTGGTGGGTGTTGTTTTTCACTCACTGACATTTGGGTGGGGGGAGTGTATAGTGTGTCACAATTGAAAATTGGAGCCCCTCGAATATAAACAGTAGGGTGATGTGAGTCCTTTTAACCGTGTGACCAGGCTGAAGGGTAACCCCACACAAGGACATTCAGAAAGAATATCGCCAGAAGAAAAATTCTCATTAGGTGCCTGTGGGACATGAGAAAGGCCTTTAAAAAATAAGAGTGCCCCATAACCGCCATAAGAAAGGCATCAATGGAAGGACTCTAAGAACCTCATGATAAAGGATTTACTGGTAATGAAGGGACCCCGTGGAATGGTGACCGATCATCATCGCTGCTGTTTATTTTTTGTTTATTTTTATTATTATTCAGATTCAGATTTTTATTTTTATTCATAAATATTATTTTTATTATTATTAATTCTGATTCAGAAATATTTTTATCCTGATTCATAAAAAAACATTTTAATTATTTTATTTTCATTATTATTATATTAATTCTGATTCAGAAATATTTTTTATTCTGATACAGATTTTTATTTTTATTATTAATATTTTATCTGACTTTATTATTATTCTGATTACTATTTTGATTTAGAAATATTTTTGTATTTTAAACAAATACTTATTATATAATTAATTCTGAAAATATTAATGTTATTATTTCTGCGATTGAAAAATTACAACATGACGGTATAAAAATATCTGATGAATTTAATCCTCAGACAATTATGTGTGATTTTGAATCATTACAACAACGAAAATTTGAGAATAAATATACACTACCAGCCGATTACAGATTCATAAGTTGATTCAGCAAGCAATGTTACATTCCTTGGCAATAGTTACAGATACGCAGGTTAAAAAATTTGTTTCACTCGCACGAGCGATTGAGAAAATTAGGTCAGAATTATCTCACGAATACGAAACAAAAAGAATCGTGAATGCTCGTATAAGATAGTTGAGAGAGATTATGTCTGATTATTGTGAAACGATTCATAATGAAAGTGAAAACTGACTGTAGCGACAACGAAACTAACGCTGTCACCGAGATTGTAGTACCAGCTAACACTAAACAAAAATGAAAGTGACTTTGACGAAGTCAAAAAGGGATAACTCATTTCTGACTGTAGTAAAAAAAAATAGTTTTTACTCTGATAATAATATTTATTCGGAATTGGATTCAGATTAATTCCGATTATAATATTTATTTTTATTCTGATAATAATATTTACTAATAATCTGATTATAATATTTATTCTGATAATAATAATATTTATTTTTATTCTGATAATAATATTTACTAATAATCTGATTATAATATTTATTCTGATAATAATAATATTTATTTTTTATTCTGATAATAATATTTATTCAAATTATAATATTTATTCTGACAATAATCTTTATTCAGAATCAGATTATAGTAATATTTAATCAGAATCAGATTATAATATTTATTCAGAATCAGATTATAGTAATATTTATTCAGAATAAGAGTATGATTTTTATTCAGAATCAGATTATAATAATTATTCAGAATCAAATTTTTTAAAATTTAGATTCTATTTAGTCAGAATCAGATTTATCTTTATTCTGATTATAATATTTATTTTATTCTGATTATAATATTTATTCAGATTATAATATTTATTTTATTCTGATTATAATATTTATTCAGATAATGATATTTATTCAGATAATAATATTTTTTTTCAGAATCAGATTATAATAGCATTTATTTTATTCTGATAATAATAATATTTATTTTTGTTCTGATAATAATATTTATTCAGATTATAATATTTATTTTTATTCTGATTATAATATTTATTCTGATTATAATATTCATTCAGATTATAATATTTATTTTTATTCTTATGATAATATTTATTCAGATAATAATATTTATATTTATTTTTATTCTGAGTATGATATTTATTCAGATAATAATATTTATTATTATTTTTATTCTTATTATGATATTTATTCAGATTATAACATTTACTCAGATTCTGATTATTTTTATTCAGATAATAATATTTATTCAGATAATAATATTTATTCAGATAATAATATTTAATCAGATTATGATATTTACTCAGATTCTGATTTATTCTGATCCTGATTGATTCATGATTTATTCAGATAATAATATCTATTTTAATTTTTATTCTGATTATGATATTTATTCAGATTCTGATTTGTTTTTATTCTGATTATGATAGGGGCCCCGAGTGGCCGAGTGGTCTAAAGCGCTCTCCGTTACGGATCACTGCCATCTCACCTCTGTCTGCGTGGGTTCGAGTCTAAGATTCGGCGAATGTGGATATGTGAGAAAGCTTGCCAGTAGCTTCTCGTGGGTCGGTGGTTCTTTCCGTGGATTTCCCGGTTTTTTCCTCCACCATTAATACTGGCCGCCATGTATAGCCTATCGTGTGCTGAAAAATGGCGTTAAGCCCCACAACAACAACAACAACTGATTATGATATTTACTCAGATAATAATGTTTATATTTATTTTTATTCTGATTATGATATTTATTCAGATAATGATATTTAAATTTATTTTTATTCTGATTATGATATTTATTCAGAGAATAATCTTTATTCTGATAGTAATATTTATTTGATTCTGATAATAATATTTATTTTTATTCTGATAATAATATTTATTCAGAATGAGATTACAATAATATTTATTTTTATTCTGAATCAGATTTAACGTGAGAATGAGAACCTGATCTCTACCACATACAACTGTAATAATATGTTCTCATTAACTGTTGTATTGTTCTACGAACGCACATACAGATTAATACCCAAAACTTCATTCCTCAAATCCCGAAGGTGTCCCGTTTGGTCAGTAAGTTTAAAATGTGTCCTTGATAATAGCGGATTATAACATCTAAGATAAACAGGATTAATTGGCTCAGATACAATTAAATATCCTGGTGGGACTTGAGGGGTAAATGAGTATAAGATGTATCCTTGTTGAGCTTGGTTAGAATTTTCAAGATCTACTTGATAACTGCCATCAATGATGTCGCAAACCAGATTGACCGCGATCATTGACGTAATATTAACAATACCAGGCGAGACATGACGACCTCCACCGTAAGAATTGTTGTCGTGTTTGGAAATATCTGGCGGTGGGTTTATTTTTCTCCATGCTTCAGCGATTTTGGGAAAATATTCATCGATAATATCTTTAACGGCTTTTCTCAGCTCATCGATGTTAAATCCTGGAAGTTTATATGTTGGTAAATTTACCTCTGTTATTAAATAACTAAGCAAGAATAAATGTTTATACAATGTACCAGCAGCGATTTTATCATCGTCGCTACTTTCAATTACCGCTTGTATGATTTTTTGATGCTAATTCTCGAAATCTGATGCTATTTTGTTCAGGTGTTCTACTTTGCTTCAAGGTTTCAAATTGCAGATAAGAGTTAATGGGAGGATATTCGTTAATATAACGAGCAAATGTTAAATCACTTATTCGCTTGTGTTCATCATTGATGGCACTAAAATGATATCTGACAATATTGTCCATAATAAACATGTATTTTTAAAAATTCCACACCAAGATACCTTTCCTCCCACCACCACGATCTTGTTCGATTCGTGTCATAAGTTTAAATTTTGGTATTGATGTCCATTTTTCATATATTGGAGCTTTGTCCAAATATGAAAAATTCTTGTTGGTAGTAAAATCGGCTTTTTTAGGTTCTGGTAGTCTCACATAAATCGGAGCAACATCAGGCCATCCTAATACAGTTCAGATCGATGACTGATATATATCTACGGCATAGTCAGGTGTTGATATTTCTATCGCAGCTGAAACTGTTGGTTCATGAACAGTAATAGCTATCTTGGATTCTTTACCAGTTATAGATTTAATCCTCAGATGGAATTCATCGTTGATCTGCTCAATCTGATAACTACCTGTAGGTATACCAACAACTTGCCAATCTGGTGTTCCATCAGATTTATTTTTTATAAGAAAACACCAGCGAATTATTTGCGGGTAACCCACCATATGATTTTGATCTAATAATTGGCCAACTGTAATAAACTCGTAATTGTGCTAGTGCTATTTCTTTTGCTAGAATTGCAGTTGGAAAATTCACTCTGAATTCAGGATTGGTTGAACTCGCTGATATCATTGTGGTTTTCGGCAGTGCTGTATTAGTGACGATTTGTTTTAGTAATTCGTTTGATGTTATTAATAAATCCTTGATTTTAAATCAAGGTAACTCCCTCACATCAGTCAGGTTCCTTGACTTGTCCTTGATTTTATCAGGGGAACTGGAAACACCTGATTTATAAATCAGGAGCATTTCTGCAAATTCCTGATCTGATATTATCCCGTCGCTGAGTCCTGATGATATCAACGATGATAATTTAGCGTGTGCTTGTGTTGCCGCTGAGAGTAATGTTTGATATTCATGCAATTTAACAACCGCACACGTAGATATTTTTCTTGCAATTATATTAAGAATACCAGCAATTGTTGTTGTGGTTGAAACACAGATTGTTACAACTGCTAGCGATGTCATTGTTACTGCTGATAGTAATACACCAATTCCAGCGACTACGGCAGATGCAGAATAAACAATTATATCAGTAACAACAAAACGTCTACAATATTTTTTATTTTTACTGTATGCTCATCCACGATATTTTTCAGTTGGGTCTGTAACAAACACACTTGTTCGTATTTGTATTTGCTCGCTGAGATTTATATTTGTTGTTAAGTAATCAACTGAGTTGTTTCAGCGACAAATTCCAGACACCACCAGTAAGACGCTGCGGTTAATCTTTTATCAGATGGTTCCAGTATAAATATTTCTTCGGCATCTTTATTTAATACAATAGATACGGTTCCAGAAAAATCATCGGTTGAATGACGCCATGGATACGTGGTAAAAATCCTTAATTTTGCAGAGCTGAACACGGACAGCCTGTACACACCGGTAACCGTCGCGGTATGTTTATTAGTGTTATTTTGCTGTGACCATGTTGACGATCCTGATGATATTGTGTATACCACATTGATGATCTGCTTGTGAGGAATTTTAATCAGATTAGTTTTTCAACAATATCAGGAATTCCACTGACAATATCGTTGAGTTTTGTGTTAATTTCGGAGTGTAATATCAACAACAGCTGGACTTCCAAAAAATTTATTAATGGCTCTGTTTATGTTTCTACGAAAATTTAGAAACGTTTGTACGCGATTAGAAAATTCAGTTCTAAATACAATCATTCCTTCGTTGATTGTCATCAACGAAGTTGTCATCGGGATGTTGCTATCGTCGACATATTTCTTCGTTGCAGCGTCAAAATCTGATTCTGGTGTTCTGAGATTATTAATTCCGTTGTTGTTCATGTCGAGAAATGCACGCATCATACCACCATTAACAGATACTAACTTAGATTCTTGATCATCGACGTATTTTTTTTTTTTTTTTTTTTGTTGCTGCGTCTGTGGGCATGACTGGGTTTCCAAGGTCGGTAATTTTGTTTTGTTTCATGACAATATGACCAGTAAAAATATCGCCGGTTTTCTTAGCGTAATTGTTGATTGAATTTCCAGAATCTTGTATTCTACCGTTTTCATCAAATACAACAATATTGTCTTTGAGCGCGTTTGTAATTCGTACAAGGATGTCTGTCAACGGAATATTACTTGATTTTAATCGTCCTTGTTTATCCTGAAAAATAACTACTTCATTACTATCTACACTATCAATTTCATTCCTGAGCTGATCAAGACTTGCATACTTAGATATATCACCTGTTAGGTTATAGTCTTAGCTAATCTTCTGTAAATATCTACCATTATATTTACTAATACCTGTTTAAAACGTCGACGACGATGTATACTCGTGCACGACTTTATGAGGTGGTGTTGTTGATGATGATACAGCGTCGAGTACAGCGAGCACATCACGAACGCATATCAGCGGATCGGTTATTGTCTGTGTTGGTAATGTTGAATACCAGATTGGTGTATTGAGATTATTAACTTATTTTAAAAATTCCTTTGGTGGTGCCAACACAAAAGAATGAAAATAAACAATTCCACGTGGATCAATAGAGCATGCAACCCAATGAGCACCTGGACCAGAGTTTTTATCGAGATTAATGATACCGGTTTCAACATTATTTGGTTTGTACGGTAATTGATCACGCATAAAAACACATCTGAAATTTTTTATATTTAGTTGCTTAGCAGCATCAAGTAAATCAAAATTGGACATGGGGAGAATCAACGAAGTGTCCCTGGCAGTCTTAAACCCTTTCCATACCGGGTTCCTGGCAGTCTTAGACCCTTTCCTTTTTTTGTTTTATTCCTTTTCCTGTTGCTTTCTTCAATGCCATCCCATCAGCATTTCAAACAGCGCCAAGTACAGCTGCTTTTGCAACAGCTGGGGCTGCAGCGGCTATTATTCCTGGAATAGCTGCGAGAAGTGGAAATATACCACCCATCTTAGCGATGTCTTTAATGGCACTCGCAGAAAGATTAAGTCGTATGCCGATCTTTGATTGTTTGGCTTCATTGAAGTGCATAAGCTGATGTTCTGACAACGATAGTTTATTTGAACCACCTTCGATCTGTTCTCGCTTTAGTGAAAGTTTTACTCCACAGTTTTCTTTTGATACTGATTGTAGTTTTTTAATCTGACCAGGAGTCAGACTCACACTAATATGATGATATGACATTATAATATCATGAGCGATCTAATTACATGTTTTCTATTGGGGCATCAATGACTCTCATTCGTCCACCAGCACCTTCAAGCAACATTGTTTTATCGCTGAGTATGACAGCAATTGCTCTGTAATTAGCAATTGCTCCTCTTGTCACACGAGCTCGAAAGTGTATATCAACGACAGACTGTCTGAATAAATCGAAGTGTTCCAGCGAAAAGTAATAAATCGGATACAGCGTTGTAAAATCTAACTGTGATATTTGTAAACCAGAATCAACATTTTGATCACGCCCCATGAATGACATTAAACAATGATATACACGCGCTACATGATTTTGATCAAAATTTAACAAAATACCCTCAGCTGGTCCTTGATGTCCATTTATCCTCAGTGAAACCTCACTAACTCCAAGTTTGTCAAATATCATTATACTAAGTGTTTGTGAGTTTATTTGTTCAGTATTTTGGAAAGCAACAAATATATGTCGCGGTGCAGAAACACCTTGCTGTGATTCGATATGCTATGTGAATAAACCATCAATGTTACTTTGAATAGCATCTGTGGTCATCGTTAACCATGACAATGTTGATTTACCACCTTGACTCATAAAAGAAAGTAAACGTTCTTCTTCAGGTATTGTTGGAGTCATTACTGGCATCCACAATGAAAGTTTTGTCAAAATTACTTTACCAGCATCACCAGCAGGTCGCCATATTGCATCATGGTCTGTAGCTTTTCGCACGAGTACAACTGTATGCTTGGCTCCGAAAATAATCTTTCTAACTTTTCTACAAAATCCAAAGATATGTGTCAGTGGAATTGCACATGAGAATCTCCTACTTCCATCATCTTTCAGCATCGATCGACGTGATTTAAATCCTAAATTAAAATCTACATCAACATTAATGATCATATTTTCCACATCCACGTCGGCGTTTCTGGTAAAGTTTCTTGGGCGTCCTATTTCATATTGTCTATATTCTGGAGAATAAGAAGTATCCTTTGCAAACATCACTGACGGACCGGCCGGTCTTGAATAATCGTCGCTGTATCTTGCAAGACCAAGTATTGTTGTGGCAACGTCAACATCTTTTTGAATCGATGTAATATTTTTTCCGTCATTCATGTACGTAGCGCTGTCAACACCATAATATCATTATTAACAAAACCAACACTAATATCTGCTCCATATTCAGTATTATCTGTTTTCAGAATTTCACTTTGTACTTTAATCAATGCTTCAGCGGGTAAGAAATATTTGCTTGTATCCTGAACTTGCAGCTCAGTTCTCCCACGCTGATTTGGCTGTCGTGCGTCATACGAATAATACTGATAATCACGCACAGACTCATCTTTGAGTACTGGTGCATCCATGTCAATGCTGGATCGGATATACGTTTGAGCATCTTTATTATATTTACTATCGTCTAACACGAAAACCACTTCCTGCTATCAGACTCGCGGTTATACGTTTTTCTTTTTCACCAGCTAACTCCGCTAGTTTTTGATTTGCAGCTTGAGTTATTATTTTACTAACACTTGCAGACATCACTTCAGTGCTGCGTAATTTTACTGGCTGCGGTTTTCGTCGTATCAATAGTGCTAGTCTATCTTTGATTGCTGAGAATGCTTTGCTGGCAACATCACCAACAGCACCAATACCTTAATCACGAGCAACGTCAATAGCTTTCATTCCCAGTTGTTGTACAATCGGTATCGCCTTTGGGGCTATCCTTCTAAATAGACCCTGAACAACATCACCGAGTCTATCCCCGTAAATCGCTTTATAGGTTGGTAATCGCGAATTTATCACCCTGACCATGGTCGGTCCACGTTGAGCTTTGTCTATGATCATCTTATTTTCATTCACTGCATCTAATTGCATACCTTTAATCACTGTGGTAATCATCAACGATTTCATCGATGAGGGATCGATAAACATTAATGTCCATGATACCGCCTCTCTGACAAATATCAATTGCTTCATTTATAATTTCTGGGGAATTATTACCAGCTCGTTTTCCGCCAATCAAAATTTCTAGTCTTTCAACATCGTCAAGGACATTATTGGGACATGGAGTAATAAGACCACTTCCCTGGTACCTGTACCAATGCCACTTCCAGTTGCGCCGGGAGCGTCTTGTCATTCTTTTTTCTCACTTGTTATTGGACTAGTTATTTTTTGTTGCTGTAAAAGTTATCTTTTTATCTCATCGTTAAACTCCATATACCTTAGATCGTCATTTCTGACCTGATCAACTCCGTTGTGTATGCGATATATCCATTCGTTCCAGTCATCATGGCTTATAGAACGACCACGGTACTCTGGTTTCAGAAATTGTTCTTTATTATTATAACTTTTCGCGGTACTCACAGCTAAATTTTTTATGTTTTTGGCTCTCCTAATATCATTAATACTTTCTATGGTAAATTTATCAATCGGCGTAACTCTAGCTCTTGCTTGTTTTGGTGTACGATCCTTTGTATCACCTTCTTCAGCACGAGCTTGGTCAATATCTTCAAGTATTTCTTGTACTTCTTCTTGTAATTGTGGCTGAGCCGAAGCTATTTGAGCCGGAAGATCTCTTAGAATCTTTTTTGTTTTCTTAGTTCGCTCTATTTTTCCAGTTGCTTCAGCGGTTTTCTCCAACGCGGGAAGAAGACCTTTAGTAGTCTTTGTAATAGGTTTAAACAATTCTGCACCTTCTGCAAATCCTTCTTTAAATTCCTGACGCGCTTGTAGTTGTTGCTTGACAGAATCACCGACGGCTAGATATTTTTTGATTGCCTCTAGTCGCTCTCGAGCTAATCTTGCTGAGTGAGCTTCACCAATCTTTATTTATATAATAGTTATTTAATTACAGCAGCAGAGAGGTTGCGACCAAAAGTAGATTGTCCCCGAGTAAACAAACACGCGCGGAACGAAGGTCAAAAATGAAGTAACCCAGTTGGTGGTGGTTTATAACGTGTTGACTATTGAGAACACATTTTGGTTTCAATGATTAACAATACAAGCAAGTGGTCTGTTCACCCTCTCTGCTGCTGGGCGTGTCCGTACGGTAAATGCAGTCTGGATGCCGCACTCGTTTCTGGTACACGATTGTGATAGACTTTTTGCTGAGGGCAACTGATGATTTTGTAATTTTGTAACCTTACAGTTTTGTGTGGTTCGAAGGTGGTCGCGCGAAAGTCTTGATCTTCTCCGGAATATATAGCAAATATTCTTTCAGCACGTTAAAAGTTCACCACTTGACTCGCTCAGTAATTCAGTGTCAGTCCTTTGAATTTGGAGTTGGTATGCATTTCTCACCGTCGGTCTCGATATTGGTACCCGTTCTTTGTGGGACCTCCGCTAGCAAAATTCAAAATCTTGTAATCGTAGTGTTTTCTTTTAGTGACTTTTCATGGCCACTCACATTCCTATAAAATATATTATTCTAATATTGCCATAGGTGTTTGTGTGTGTGTGTGTGTGTGTGTGTGATGTTGACTATTAAAACTTAAAGACTTTTACCTTTATCCTTTCCCTTTGACCCAATAAACCATTTTTGAGGCTATAAATTCTTTTGTCCCCATTAAACCATTTGTCCTTATAAACCCTTTGTCCCATAAACCCTATAAAGTTGTCCCAATAAACCCTTTCCCATTGTTAAACCTATGGAGAAATTTAACAGGATTTCTCCTTGTCCCTCATGTGGCCAATCTGTCCCCAAGTGGCCCATTTAACTACCAATATACAATATCCAGACCCTTTCTATTAGCACTTCCAGTGCATCCTGACCTTTCCAGCATTGGTCTGAGACCCCAATACTCTAAGAACGTGCATGCTGGACTTTTCAGCGTTGGTCTTAGATCCCATTACTAAGATTGTGTATCCTAGACCTTCCAGCATTGGTCTTAGATTCCATTTGTCTAAGACCGTGCATCCTGGAGCTTCTAGCGTTGGACTTAGTCCCCTATGCTTTAAGACAGTGCATCCTGGACCTTCGTCTTTGGCCTTGGACCTCAATTCGCTAAGACCGTATTCTGGACTTTCCAGGTGGGTCTTAGACCCCAAATACTGCTGGACCTTCAAGGCTGGTCTTAGACTCCAGCACTCTAACACTGCGTATCCTGAACCATCCATGCTGGTCTTAGACCCCAACATCCTAATGCAGTGCAGCCTGCGGTCTATGAATAATCTGAATTGGATCCGTGGCTTCTGTAACTGCCATTACCGCATCTTTGCTAACCAATGTTCCGATATGTTAACCCCATCTACAACTTGGCTGATCGAACAGATATTTTAGTTCTTTTGTCCTAGGGACATCTATTGGATTTCATAAGTTTCCACCTTTACTATGCAATGCCAACTAACCAACAGCGTGTAACAGAGGTGCATTGTACATCGGCCGACGATGGTGGAGGCAATTGATTTCAAAGGGATCCTTTGTAAGTTTAACATCGAAAGTATGACTACGTACCAGAGAAAAGCCATTACATATATTTGAGTGAAAGGTATTTGTACAAAGAAGGTTCGGCAGCGGAAAATTGCTTATTTATGAGTCCACTTAAACTGTGTGCTCCCCTTGTCTCAATCATATAGGAACAGTGCTCAAATTTGAACAACTTAATTTTAATTGGATGCGGAAGCTTGCAGCCGCATTCAGTGAAATTCACAGACTCGAAGCACAGAAATGTCAAGGTGTAGACAGGGTTAACATATAGGAACCTTGGCTTGGGATGGTGTCATTCCCGTGGATGTACAATTTTGTCAAATGGTTACAAGTAAAGAAGATAATGTGAAAATGTAAATAAAACAGTCGAGAATAGTAACAATAATTTGAAATAACATGTAGCCTTACAAAGTTTAATTTTATTTGCTCTTAGTGTTATGATTTTGCAACTACGAACAGACTTAGAAATAGTTTTGCAATTGTATTGATTCAAGTATTATTAAATTAATTTTTGGCATGAAGTACTATCTATTAGATTTAGATAATCATATCCCTGAAAATTAATATGTAATTAGGCACATATTATTTATTCATAGCAACAATAAAAAAAAAAATAAAAAAAAATGTCATGATCATATTCCCTGTTTTCATTCATAGTTCTTCTTTTCCGTCTTCACATTTATCTACATTAGCTTCTTCGGGTTTTTGGTGGGTTCCAACTTTGGCGCCATGCGCATGTGCATCGTTGTTCTGGGGAGAGAAAGACTGAAGTTGAACGACATCTTATCATTCTTTTAAAGAAAACGTGTTTATAATTTATAACCATGACGGACAAAGAAGGAGGTATTTATTACACATAAATACGCTTGCTGTGCCCTGACTGAAACAAGTCTTTAAAACTCCGCTATTTACAATTTTGTATATTTGAAAGTGCATTGCCGCTTTTTCCCCCATGTTGATTTGTTCCCACCTTTTACAATTTTTTGACGTGTATATTTACACATGTGCAAATGAGTGATATATTCTATGTAAACCGTTGAAGCGACGGTTAGAGGTGATAAAGAAATCGTGAAAGTTAAAGGCTGGAGAATGGGCTTTTAGGTTGCAATGTTCAGGATTTTCATGAATAAGCTGCCATTGGAAATGTAGTCCGACAATGTAAGGCGCCTCCCATGCTATTCATATTTTAGGTCGCCGTCTTACTGCCTTAATAAAGACGTTGTTTAGCGTCTTACTGCCTAAATCAAGGCGTTGTTTAGCGTCTTGCTGCCTAAATCAAGGCGTTGTTTAGCGTCTTACTGCCTAAATCAAGGCGTTGTTTAGCGTCTTACTGCCTAAATCAAGGCGTTGTTTAGCGTCTTACTGCCTAAATCAAGGCGTTGTTTAGCGTCTTGCTGCCTAAATCAAGGCGTTGTTTAGCGTCTTACTGCCTAAATCAAGGCGTTGTTTAGCGTCTTACTGCCTAAATCAAGGCGTTGTTTAGCGTCTTGCTGCCTAAATCAAGGCGTTGTTTAGCGTGTTCCGAGGTCGACAAACATAGGAACGAGAAGTCAAATTTTCAGGAATATCTCGCACACTTGGGAGCCCGTATCGTAGTCTACATGTAAGACCTCGACCATTGATATTTGTTTTGGGTGTCTGGGTCTTACTGCCCAGATAACGGCGCTGTATAGTGTGTTCTGATGTTGAACATCAGAACGACAGGTCAGATTTTCAGGAATATCTCAAACACTTGGCAGCCCATATCTGCGCTTTTCTACAAATTAAAGCTGTAATGTTTTAGTCAAGCTTTACATATTCAGATGTCTTTTTCCTGCTTAATTCAAATTCTCACACAAGCAAATGTACATGTTTTGAAGTTCTGTTGACCTACATTTCAGTTGGCTGGAATGCGATGGAAGCAGGGAATGCTAAAATCGGTTAATAGGAGGATAAGAATCGTGAATGAAATGTAACTGTCTAAACACTTTCTTCAGTATTAATATATATTTATTCGTTTTGTTAAGGAAGTATAATTCAACTTAACCCGATTTTGGCTTTCCCAGTTTCCATTGCATTCCTCCAGCCAGCTGAAATGTAGGCCAATGAAACTTGAAAACGGGTCCATTTCTTTTGTGAGAATTTGAATTTATTAGAGAATAGACAGAGTAAGTAAAGTCTGACTAAAACATTATGACTTTACTTTGTAGAAAAGCATCATTATTGAAGAATTTGGCTACCAGTGGTGCTTGTTGGTAAAACATAATCATTGCGCCAAGAGTTTAATGGTTGGCATGTATGTATTTTTACAAAATGAGGTTTAATTACTTTGTACCTTCAAATTAAAGTTTCCATAACAAATAAAATTGGTATGAACATACCTACACAATGTTTTTGGTGCTGTGTTTAAATATTTTATGCGAATAACTGGAAATAAAGTCTGGATGAAAAAAATGCCTCTTTTCCGTAATTTTTAACTAACAATGCCTCCAAAATATGCTCAAAATGAAGGATTTTGCGTCTTTTGGGGAGGCATGCCCCAGAGCCCCAAGCAGCTTTGCACCTTTTGGTCTCTTCAAAATTTTCTTAATATAAGCTCTGGCATAAGCACTGTGAGGTATAGATCTTTTTGTACCTTTATTTGTTTGTTCTGCATATGCACTGTGGAATATAAGTCTTTTTGTCTCATCTGTCTAAGCACAGTGAGATATACAGGGTCCGTAGGGGACCTTGAAAAGCCTTGAAAAATGAATTGTTCCCTCAAGACCTTGAAAACACCTTGAAAATTCAAAATAATTGTCTGTGTATCATGAGGAGCCTTGATTTTCATGAAACCAAAAGGAATTAATAATTGTTTTTGTTGTACAGAGTTTAATAAAAAGAAAACGGGGAAAAACAAAAAAAAACAATCTCTCGTTAAGTTTGTGCCAGAACGGATATTTTTCCACAACTGGCCACTGCACAGTCGTACATTTCGAACTTGAGATTGTGCAAAGCCTGGATGTAGCAGTGGTTTAAATTTGAATCATTCACTTCAACATGGCTGGGTGCCGATTCCAACTTTGTGGCTAGATGAAGAAAAAATATAAAGTTTGGATTATGTTATCTTTCTCGGAGGGCTTTGCAAAATGCAAATTATGCCAGAAGGATATTGATTTGCATGCAGTGGGAGAGAGTGCTCCACAGTCACATGCAGCTGAAAAAACCCCCAGGCTCTTGTAGGCCTAATGGCACTTACAGGCAAAACAAGAAGCCTTCAGCATGAAAATATTTTTAATGAAAGAGGTATTTCCGTGCACACAGAGATCAAGTTTTAAAATAGAAACTGTATATAGTCTTAATTGTGAAATTAGGTCAATCTGGTTCCATTTTGGAATTGAGTGGAAATAGCACAGATGATAATTGCAATGAACATGGTAAGTTTATAAATATAGAATACAGCTAAGCGGAGAGAAATAATATATCTAATATGAAATAGTTTAAAATATCCATACACTGTTTTTAAATAAGCAATAATATAAAAAAACAAATCTTTACTTTTTTGGTTTGTGGGGATGAGTGAAGAAGAAAGGAAGATACTGAAAAAGACATGGAGACAACAACAGCTGCTGTTGATTGCGTTGAAAGCAAAGATCCATAGGAAAATTTCCTTTATCATGACATCAAAATAATGTGAGGAAAAGCAAAAACATCAAAATCGCTGAACTTGGAGCTCTTGAAAAACTGCTTGATGACAAAGCTACAAAATATTTTGGACTTTGTAAATAGTGTAGTGTAGACAGAGTAAAATGAACTTTGTTCAGTGACACATCATTCTAATGCCCAGATGTAAGATGTTTAATATTAATGGGAAAGATATCAATGATCATACTATTGACTTCATGTTTTATTTTTTGTTGTTTTAAAAAAAAATTTGCAAGAAATGCTCCTCATGTGGAGTAATAGTAAGTATTAACTTGATTTTACATGCAGTTTTGTTTATGTATCCTTTAAAATTAATGTAATAATGCACCTTGAAAAGCGTGATTTTGGACCTTTGAAAACTTTTAACATTTTGAAAGAAATATGATGCTAACCCTTGATGTAGGTCTTTGGTACCCCTTTTTCTCATCTGCATAAGCACTGGAGATGTAGTTCTTTTTCTATCCTTTTTGGTGGTATCAGCAATGTTTAAAGGAGACCAGAAATCAATCGAAGTACAGAATAATAATAAAAGCACTATAGAAGAAAACCTTATTTTGAAGTATCATCTGCGACTGTAATGCCAATACTTAAATATTGGCATATCTTCAAGGACCTGAATTTCCGTGATTTCATATGCAAAATTTCTGCGCCTATTCGGTTACTTTCATGATGTGACATCATAGTAGAAACTCCAGCATCCTGACTGTCAGTTGCCAGAGTAAATACAATGCTGTTTTGCTTTGCTTATGGGTGTAATAGCACATTAAGAAAAGGCTGTGGAAAATGTGTTTTTTTTTTCTATAAAGAAAGTATGGCTACATTATTGCAAGTGAGTCTGTTTCAAAGCAGCACCATACAGCACTCTGTGGTCATTACATTTCTCAAAGGAATGTTACGACAGGGATCCTGAAAAAATGGCAGCTCTAGGATATGCAAATGCTAGGTTTAGACTAAAAGTTGGCACTGTTCCAGACACACTGTTGGATATTTTAAATCCTGGGAAAAGTGTTAAATGTGTGAGCTATGAAAATAGGCAGAAGGCCGAGTAAGTGACCACAAAATGCAACAGTCCATTCACACATCTTCTATCTACACCAGCAGTGCTAACAATATCCAATAGCCCAACACCTGGGGCCCTTCTAATTTTAGTTCGGGCCCCATCTTGTATTCAAAGTGAGGTGCCTGTCGGGCTTGTTGAAAAAATTGTTTGCCTGAGGAAATTTTGATTTCATTGATGAAATGAGTAAATGTGTTTACATTCTTTAACATGGCTCAATCTAAATCAAATCACCTGTCCCTGGTGAAATTGAGATCTGATTTTAATCAAATAAAAATAAGATTCTAAACCCGTTATACGAGAAAACACAATTTTCAGTAATCTTAAACAATTTTTTAATAATTTAAAAAAAAAAGTAGAAAACACCTTTCAGTTTATGCCTGTTACATGTAGTATGTATAAATGGTAATCTTTAATAATTGGAACTGATAGAAAACTATCCATTGGGCAGTTTAAATGGCAGCCATTTAAAAGAGGTCAGGTATAAGTTTCACATTAACTTGCTAACAATAGAAATTGGGGGGAGGCAACTATTGACCCCACCCCTTTGCCCCAGTGTGTGAGTGCCCAATGGGACGCTCCATTTCTCCCTGTGATACGCCTTATTATCCCCAGGGCAAGCCACTTTTTTTTTTATTCTGGTCAGCTGTAGCTAAACTGCAAAAATAGCTAAAGTTTTGACTTCAGTACACAAGCAATAAAGCCAGTGTGACTAATTAACTAATCGTTATCCAATGATTTATACTGTGAAAAGGACTGCCATTCACACATACTTCAAAGAAGTCATGTTCGACAGTGTGTATGTAAGCACCAGCAATTGATTGAGAAATAAACGGTGCCCTATTTTTGTTGTAACTTATGATGCCTAGGACTTAATTTTAACAGTTCAAATCTGCAGTCACAAGTCGCCGTACATGTGGCAACTGTTTTTGTCATGTTATATGTCCCACCTTATTTCCTTAGGTTTAAGTCTTAAAGCATGTAACACTGTTTACTGAATGAAATATTCTGAATTAGTTCTTTGGGGGCACATATACTGCATGGTATATTTTGTTTTATTCCTTCTTTTAATTTAATCATCATAATTAAACTTTACATATACGTTAGAGGAATGTCAGGTGTTAACTGGCTGAGTTTCTTTGGTAGAAATGGAGATGTGATTTTGTGTGGAGAGAAACTTACACAGCATTCACAGTGATCATTCATGGGATTTAATTGTTGACAGTTTTTTTGTTTTTTTTTTTGTTTTTTTTTTGTTTTTTACTATAGTACTGTTGTAGTGTTTTAAAAAATCAGAAATTTATGTGAAAAATGTTTAATCTTAACATTCTGTTTAGTGAAGAAAAAAACTTGTGTGATATTAATTTCGTACAGTGCCTGATTTAGACGTAGCGAGGCCCTAAGCTATGGGAAGCTGTAGAGGCCCTATTTGGTATAAAATAAATTTGAGAAGCCCCTTCAGACTGTGAGGTCCAAAGCTGTAGCTTGTTTAGCTTATGCCTAAATCTGGCACTGATTTCGTCACTACAGTATTCGCAAGTGATAAAATAGAATATGGCATCTGTGGATTGCATACGTTGTATCTATCTATGCATGTTTTTTGGGGTTTTTTTTTCTGCGAAATGAAAATTGACAATGTTATGTATATGTAATTAAATTGTTTGTGTGTTAGTTTTGAAATTCTTTTTATTTTATTTTTGTTTCATTACATTTTATTGTAATGAATATTTTCATAGGATTCGAAATTCTTTTGCAGTAATTCGATATTTTCTTTTAGTAAACGTTGTTTATCTAAGACGTAAAATGTGTTACATGAGAATTATTTTTAGTTAACCTAGTTCGTCTTGGGTTAGGAAGTTCGTAAACAGGAAGTTAAAATGATTGGTCAGTATCAAGGCCATACTTTCCTTGCGTGATCACCATGTGTAAACGACGTTTTTTTATTTTTGATTCTAAAGTGGGGCTACACTGGTGTACATGATCTCTTGTATTAAGAGACCACGTGACCCATCTCGCGAGACTTGAAATGATGTTTTTGGGGTTTAAATACACATTCTTAATATTTTTCTGTGTGAGTCATTTTAACATCTTGAAGGAACGAGGTGTTTTTTTTTTATTTGTTGCCAGATTGTTTTTCATCTGATTTTTGGATTTAATAATTTATTCTCCTGGAAATTCAGCAAGTTGACTTTTTTATAAAAAATCCTGAAAGATATTCATGGAAATTTATTCTGGAATTATTCGGAAACAAAAACTGATTCAGTTGAGGAATTCTTGATATTCGTACATGGACCACATCTGACATCATCGCCTTCCATATTTGTATGTCGTCGAGATTCGAACCTGGATTCTAATAGAACTATTTAGTGATAGGACTTGTATTTTTTCATTCTTAGGATTAAATTTTGGATTATATTCACAAACCGTAAGTCCTGTTTACCAATTTTTACATTGTTTTCTAGGGAAATAAATTATTTTGTTAAAATATACAAAGCTTGTTGACTTCACTCTTTTCTTCTGTTACATTTGTACGAGCCTACACGTAACAACAAACATAATATAATAATCAGGAGTTCTCTGCGAAAAATTGTGAGATATTGCAAGATTGGGAGGTAGGTGTGGAAATACCCCCAAAATCGGGAGGTTTTTCTCCCGGCTCGAGAGTTGACAGGTATGAACTGTCTGGAATTTCAGTCAGGGCTTGTGAGTTTATTTAAGTCACCAGCCTGGGGCATGTGCCTAAAAAAAATTCTTTGCGCACTGACCAGTACAGTACATAAACTATTATACCAGACATGTATCTATTAACAGATTATCAGCTGACTGTAGCCTGCATGTAAAATACACTGTAATTGAATCATAAAAAGGAAGCTTCTTAATGTTTAAATTAATTACTTATGATTTCTGCTTTGCAGATTTATTTGTGGGATTTTTTTGTTGAAAAACTAATAATTAAGTTACGAATGATGAAAACCATTGTCAGTGCCTTTTACACCTCCCTAGTAATGGATATTGTTTCACACACGTCGGTCTCCGTTCTAGTCTCTTTGCCCAGAATTCAGTATTATCTTGCAGTGTTTCAGTGTTGGATGTATTTTCAAGATATTAGTCCTTAGGTGGTGTGTGTGTGTGTGTGTGTATTGGGGGTAGGTAATGAATATGTTGTTTACATATTACAGGATTGAACCTCGTCCTTCTTAAATGAATTTATTGAATGAGGTAAATTTTTACATTTTACATTGGGCACCATCACTTAATCCTTATCACATTTTTGTACAGCACACAGTGTATGAGTTTTTATTTTAAGATTACATTGCTTTTTTTAAATTCCAAGATCTGAAATATGAGCACTTTCTTACTGTTGTACTTTTCTGCTTAAACATTAACACACAATTCAACAAATATAATTACAAGCATATCTCGGAAGCAGATTCAACTTTTGAATGTGCAACCCAAATCTGGTCTCCTCCTGTCTGTCTCGCTCGCCATGTTTCTGTTTTGTATTCTAGGACTGGCTAGTATTGTTATGGGACCACATGATCTGTCATCTCATCAAAACTCGGTAATTTATGGAATTGTATCTTCTGCGCAATACAATCACTACCCGTCTACGATATTTAATTTATAAATATTACAGTCGCATTAAAATTTGTAGAGAATTACATGCATAACAAGGAAAAGTTTTATTTCTGGTCTCCTTTTAAATTTTGCGTCTATGTTTTAGCACGTTGTTGAGGGAGTGAGAGACGGAAACAGATTCATGTCAGACTGTGCATTATGTTGAATACTTGTATAGCAACAATAGAATGTCTTCCCTCATCTCAGAAATAGTTTTCACATCAAAATGTTCATTTTTACAGAAGGTTTTGATGATGCAGTGGAGGAAAGAGTGATCAATGAGGAGTACAAGATCTGGAAAAAGAACACACCATTTCTCTATGACTTAGTAATGACGCATGCCCTGGAATGGCCAAGTCTCACTGCACAGTGGTTGCCTGATGTCACAAGGTCAGTAACAATATAACTTGTACCAAAGCTTTCCATGAAGTTGTACAAGCTTGAATTTGACCAATCCAGTAGGATTCAGCAAAAACTACAGCACAAAGTTAATAGTAATAAGGCTGAACACAAAAAAAAATGTGTTTCGGGTTGCAGTGGTTTTAACATTAGGGTAGGCAGGCTGGTGGGGTTTTTTTTAGCATTATTTATATTAATGTGAATTTTGTGTTTTTATTAAAAACAATTTTACCATGGCAGAAAAAGTGCTAGGGTCGAAAATGAGAAAGGGGGAGGTCAGCTGGCAAGAAACACATATTTATTGTTTGGTCTAATAAGAAAATTTCTTTCATGAAGTTAACTCATTTATAATATAATCTTCTTCCCTCATGCTCTCAGAGTGAACAAACTGATGTGATAAAGCATGATTAAATACATCAGGTATAGAAAGCACATATAAGAATTGGGGGCTGTCAACTAGTGGCCGAAGTCATGTTTTGGTGGGCTTAGGTGAATCAAGGCTAGATTGTTTTGAGATTATCTTTGATGTTTATGATAGGGGAAGAGGGATTTAAGTGAGACTTCGTTGGATTAACTTTTGAATCAAATATCAACATTTGTGTCATTGCCCATAAAAATGCATGTGATTCTAACTGCTGTAGGACAAAATGTGATTTTGAAGGCCTTTTTTCGCATACCATTTTATAGGTAACAATCTACTGCTTTTGAAAAAATATCTTTTTTTTTAGACAAAACAATCAGATGTTTGTGCATTTGCTCCCAAGATTACCATAACCAGTGCAGGGTCATGTTAGACTTGAATTTTAGGGAGAAGTGACTTCTCCTTATAGATAGAACAGAGATAAGTGAAGCTGAACATGGAGAAGTGGAAGCAAAGAAAGATAATATATATATATATGGGGGGTGTTCGTTCTCATTTGAATTATGCCCTAAATTTCTCACGATGCATACCTGCAGTTTTAAGCAATATTTTATTTTCAAGCAGAAAATTTTTTGAGTTGTATGGACATTATAAACACATTTTGTATGTGTATAAAATTATCATATTCATATGCAGTGTATTTTGACCATATGACGTTAAAAGAGCAGTGTAGAAACTATACCCTAATGAATTTTAAATGATAGAAGTAACTAGATTATTGTAATTGCAAGTTAGTAAAATTAAGATTCAACTACCCCTAAACAAGAAATATTTGTTTTTACTTTATGATAGTTCACTATAAAAAGGCAGTTACAATTTTTTTATAAACTTGTTTGAAACAACCCATGTAACATGTACATGAGAGCAAATGCACACGTGTCTTCATACCATATTGTTCGTCCCAATTTCTTTGTTGCCAATACAACATTGCTGTAACTATTCATGGATGATGAACGGAAGCATTACAGTCAGTATATAAATGAACTAAACCCTTCTTTCTAACTGAATTGAAACAGCCAATTTGCAAATGCATCTATTTTTAGAAAGAAGAGTTTTCAGAAAGTAATTCTGCCTTTGTAACAACAGTAACAGAAGTCTGAGGTTTTGTGAAAAAAGTACAATGACAATATGAAATAACCATATCGGTACCATAAATTAACACTGGTACCGATAGAGTGATTTCGTGTTGTCCAAGTTTTCATCGTACTTTATTGATAAAATTTAGACTCCTGTGCAACAGTCCATTGATAAGATTGCAGCAAATTTATCATTTTATTATTTGTCTACATATGTGTAGTAACATCCGGCATTGGTTAAATAGTATTTGCTTCACTGCTTGTTCCCCCATATTTTCACAAAAATAAGTGTAAACAACATTGAATCCAAGTGCTTCTTGAATTCCACAACATAGTATTGTCCCAAAAGTTTGGAACCTAACCTACATAATTGCATTTTTATGCTCAGTCTTCAGTAAAATAATATTTAGAGTTTGATTTCTATGAATAGATATTTTTCTTAATATATTTGCCCAGATGTTTATGAAAATTAACAATCTAATAGTGTTACTTCCCAGACATGGCGATGTCTACCATTATTCCCCCCATTCTATTCTTATAACACAAATTGCTATTGACATACTATTGTCTAAGTTTTCAAAACAAAAATTTGTATGTGTTTTTTTTTTAACTAAATGACAACTTGCAGAAATCAGCCATTCACAGTTGCTATAATGATAGACATATATAATACATCTGCTATAATTTACTCAGGAAAGGGTTAATGGTCAATCAGCTATCAAAAAACACATACCTATGAATGTGTAATAGTTTGTAATTGAAATTAACACCAGCTATTTGATGGCTTGATGCCTACATTTTGCCTTGAGCTAGGCCTCAAACATCACAAAGGAAATCATTGTCCAAGGCAAGGGAGCATCTCAGAATTTACAGTCACAAAAAAAGTAAAGGAGAAAATCATGGGCCAAAGTCGTTTTAGCTTTCCTAACAGAGGCAAACAAAGTTTTTGTTTCTTATGTGACTTTTTTGCCTGGTAGTGTGACCCCCTGAAGTGTGAACCAGTCTACCATAGACAGGAAATGTAATACCTATGCAATAATGTGTGGTAATCAGGTTACAAATGGTGACACGTGTGTGCGACAAGCTGTTAACTGATTACCTTACAAATGTAATCAGGGAGAGTTGAAGGGCAAAGCAGGATGTTTTATGAGAGAAATAAGTAATAAAGGGATCAAAGGCTCTCAAGGCTTTTAATAAAATATGGCGACCTTTGATTTTATTTTTTTTATTGAATAGCTATTGCATTGCTCAAGATGTTCATTGAGGTATATTTAAGGAAAGTTAATACATATTTTAGTTAAATTCATGTCAGGATGCTGCAACATAAGCTTTCACCCAATACTGAAGCAATACTGGCTAAAAATATAAAACTTGGGAATACTTTCATGTTTGTTTCTGAAACTTTCTCTTATGGATGAATCTGGCTTGGAGAATCATTGGAGAGCAGAATGAAACTAATATGCTTGTGGATTTTTTTTTGCTAAATCTTTGCAGTGAAGTATGAGATACACACCTTTTCCTTCTTCACTGAATTGTCATGCACAGGCTGATATAAATTAATCACAATAGTTCAAGAAGTATATTTTCTTTTTGTCTCGGTCTTACAAACAACCAGACATTGATGATGATTATGACCCTCAGACTCCAAAGAAACATAGTAACAATTGTAAGAATGAAAATAATCACCTGAATTTGTAAGAAATCTTAAGCATCAGTTACAAAATACTGTACAGGTGTTTCACTTTCAGAGATGGAAATTTTCCGGTTTTAGTCAGAAATCTGCTATTTTAATGCAGACCAATTTTCCTATTGTTGGTAAACTTTCCAGCAGATGTTTTTCCTCTTTTTTTTATATTGGAATGTTTGTTCCTGTATGTAATTCAAGTAGGAAAGAAGGTAACAGATCACAAAGGCACCATATACTGAAGTTATTTGTGCCTGTGGGAATTGTTAATTGTTTCATTCATTTATTAGGGGTGGCCGAGTGGTCTAAAGCGCTCTCCGTTACGGATCACTGCCCTCTCACCTCAGTCTGCGTGGGTTCAAGTCTCGGGCTCGGCCAATGTGGTTATGTGAGAAAGCTTGCCGGTAGCTTCTCGTGGGTCGGTGGTTCTTTCCGGGTTCTTCCTGCACCATTAATACTGGCCGCCATGTATAGCCTATCTTGTGCTGAAAAATGGCGTTAAACCCTATAACAACAACAACAACATCAGTCGTTTATTATGATGTTTCAAGTAGTCTTGCACACACTGATCATTTTGTGGCCTCTTCGGAATTGAAATTAGCTGAAATAGGAAACTATATGGATATAACTGACTCAGCTAGTCAGTAAAAAAAAATTCTGTTCAGATGGAGCTGGCTTGAAGAAAAAAAATCACAATAAGGAGGTTTTTTATTTTTAAATTAGAGGAACCTGGACTTGTCTGGTGCATGAGCTGCAAAGACAAATTAATTCTGGATCATCTGGCAGAAAAGTGTTCCCTAACCATGCTAAAACGAAAAATGCTCAGACTGGGAAGATCAGGTTTAAATACCTGGTTTTTCAGTCACTTTCATATTTGAAAATGGCAGTGAACACCTCGGGCTGCAGATCCTAGCACCCTTTTCACCCTGGGCAAAAGAAAATTTGGAAAAAACCTCAAACCAATCAACCCCCAAATTAATACAGTAGAACCTGTCTTGAAAGACCACCCCTTCTGCCAAAAAATAATGGTCTCTCAATACAGGTGGTTTCTCATAACAGGTTGTAACACTATATAATTAATAAATCTGTGCATGGAGATTCTGGTCTCTCAAAACAGGTGGTCTCTCATAGCAGTGGTCTCTCAAGACAGGTTTTACTGTATGTGCATCTAATTGAGCTGGTTTAGCCCAGTACTTGAAGTTCTTACTAGGTTATATATAGTAATCATTACAATATAATGTTTAAAAAAAAACCCTACCTACCCTATTTAATTTTAAACCAGTGCGATAGGAAACACTTTTTTTTTAACCTCACAGCAGGCACCCCAGGCTGTTCAGAAAACAGTTTCGTACAAGTTGATAGAATGGGTATCAACAATTCACAAAAAAAATGAAAGAATACTCAAGTTAATAAATGATAATAATGGTTAATCTTTCCTTACATGTTTTGATGATTTTGAAAGTTTTGTGTATGTTTTCATTTGCTCACTTTACACGTGCCCTGGAGATGCATTTAAAATTTTAACTTTTTTCAGGCTGTTTCCATCCCTGCGCTTTATTCAACATGAGACAAGAAAATCTTGAGCATTAGTTTGCTCCACGAGTAACAAACTATCTCAGCTGTGAGAACATGACTTGAAAACAATTGACTTGAGCTTTTCATTTCGACTCTTGAGATTTTGGCATAACGGATCAAATGACTCGTCAGTTTTTAGCTTTATTGAGAACTCTGGAAATAGATGAACAGAATAATTGAGTGCATATATTTCCATATAACAGTTAAAAATATGTCTAGACAACCAATTTTACATAGCATGCCACTTTTCTGGATTAATTACAAAATGAACGAGCACGTGCCACCAGTAAGAGAGTAACCCTGTTAAAATCGATATTTTTGGCTGCCCTTCGCATGCCACACAAAGCCTCTTGATGTTGCACACGTGCTGTAGGTTGCCCGCCCGTTCTAGATAATGGTAATCCAATTTGCAGACCTGCCAACCTCGCGATTTTGGCATGAATTTCACAACTATCAATAATGAACCACGGATTAATGCCGCATTGCAAAAATGTCACAAATTCCCAATTTCTCAATCGGCTTAAATCCGGAATGAAATAACTTTTATCCCATTAAGTGTGAGCAAAGATAGCAGCAGTGGTCACTGATTACACTAACGGTCCTGTATTGCTATAGTTGCAATGTTAGTAGAACTATATTCAGTTGTTAAGTTTGTCCTGCAGCAAGCATTGTAAAGTATATAGTGTTATGAATATGTAATTAAATTACTTGTGTGTTAGCTTTAAAATTCTTTCTTTTAATTTTGTTTCATTAAATTTTATTGTAATGATAATTTTCATTGGATTTGAATCTCTTTTCCGAAAATTGGCTTGACCCGATTAGATCTTAACGTTACTTCACTATTTTTAGCTCATAGATTTTGTAAACATCGAGTGATAGCAATTGGCTATTGCCAAGGTCATTTTGGCCTGCATGTTAGCTGAACTGTAAACAGTCTGTCTTTTTTTATATATTTTCAGTGTGAGAATTTGGTTCTTAGATAGGGTTATTGTAGCTACGTGATAATTCTCATTTTTTTTATTGCGATGTTCAAATTAGTAAATCACGTAGCCCATCACGTGAAGCACCATGTGATCTAAAATCACGGCTTTAATCAGACGCTCTCTAATGAGTTGTATTTTAAACCTTGAGAGCTCAAGAGGTTTCATTTGTTGTTGCCAGATTGTTTTGAAGTTCATCTGTTTTTTGGATTTAATAATTTATTCTCTAGAAAACTAAACAAGTGCTTTATATTTATAAAAGTTCTGGGACAAAAAAAATTCAGTAGAAATTTGTTCTGGAATTTAACGGAAACATTATAAACTGTGATTCAATTGAGGATCTGTTACCATTAGTACAGACATCTGATGTCATCGCCTCCATATTGGAATTTCATCGAGATTTGAACCCGGATTCTATTAGAACTGTTTTGTGATAGGACTTGTATTTTTCAATCTTGGGATTAAATTTTGGATTATATTCACAAACCGTAAGTCCTATTCCAATTTTTACATTGTTTTCTTGGGAAATAAATTATTTTATTAAAATTTACAAAGCTTGTTGGATTCACTCTTTTCTCATTATTTATGTACAAGCCTACACGTAACAAGAAGAAAATTGGGGTTCTCGTCTTGGGATATATGAATTTTTGGCTAAAATAATTCAGAAAATTGTTTTTTGAAATTTCAGATTCCCTAGTTTTTAAATCCCAAGTACTATTTTACATTAAAAGTGTAAACTTTTCTTTCTAGTCCTACTCAGGAGCAGTTGGATAGTTTGAAAAAAGATGAGTTGCTTGAACTTGCCAGAAAATACGATCTTTCTGAGGCAAAAGCTTCCTTAACGAAATAAGAAATTAAAAAGATTTTGATTCATTATTTGGTAGAGAAGAATGTTCTTGATAAAAGTGTTTTGGCTTCGGTCAGTAAGTAGGTATCAGACTCTGACATAAAGGTAATGGAATTAAAAATGAAATACAAGATGGAATTGGAGTTAAGGAAGCTCAAGCTTCAGTAAGAGAAAGAACAAATGCAGTTGCAATTAGAAGAGAAGCAATTGCAATTGCAATTTGAAGAGAAGGAGAGAGAAAGAGACAGGAAAGGGAATGATAAACAAATGAAATTCCAATTTGAAAGAGGAGAGAGAGAGACAGGAGAGGGAGAAAGATAAACAGTTACAATTTGAAGAAAGAGAGAGACAGATGCAAATCCAAAAAGAGAAGGATGAAAAGGAATTTCAAATTAAAATGAAAGAATTTGAGCTGGCAAGTGAAAAGCACATTTCCACTTCACATGCAAGGTCAAGTTTTGACATTACAAGAAATATCAGGTTAGTGCCCCCTTTTAGAGAAAAAGAAGTAGACAAATATTTTATTTATTTTCAAAAAGTTGCCGAAAACCTGAAATGGCCAAGGGAGCATTGGACTCGATTATTGCAATGTGTACTTTTTAGCAAGGCCCAAGATATCTATGCATCCCTGTCAGTACAGCAAAGTTCTGACTATGATTTGGTTAGGGAATGCATCTTAAGGGTTATATGTTAGTCCCTGAGGCTTATCGGCAAAAATTCAGAAACTATAGAAAAGAAGCTGGACAAACTTCCGTTGAATTTGCAAGAGAAAAAGAGCAGTTATTTAAGAGATGGTGCTTAGCCAAGATAGTTGAACTTGATTATGAAAGTCTTGAACAACTTGTATTACTTGAAGAGTTCAAGAACTGTGTCCCTAGTGACATTAAGAATCATCAAGAAGAGCATAAGATTGAAACCTTGGAAAATGCTGCTGATGAGTATTCCTTAACCCATTTTATCCTGTTTACCAATTTCAACTGCAGTGCCTGATTCCTGAGAAGCAATTCTAAAGACACTGTGGTAAAAGGGAGCCTCATACAGCAGCAGTAGCAGAAATTGTGATGACCTTCACCATGGTTACTAAAAATGTTGTAACATTGTTATTTCTTTTTTAAAGTATATAAAACTATGTACCTCTGAAAAGGTAATAAAATTTGTAACACAGTGATATGTTTTGTTAAAATTTACCAATGTCCATGCTCACAACTGTCTTTTGAAATATGGCTTGAAAGAAAGAAAAAAAAATTAAAAAACTTACCATGATGTTCAGTGAATCATTTCTTCATGAAGATGAATGAAATGCTCCAAATAGAATGGGAATAAAATAAAGATAATTCTATTTCTAGTATTTTGGTTCAGATTTGAAATTCTAGCTCAGTTAGTTCAAAAGTTATAATAATTTTACTAAAATTGCACAACAAAACACTTGGAACAACTTGGTTAGTTCACAATCTAGAACATGTACTTCAGCCTGCAGTTTCTCAGGAAAACTTGTCCACAAATTAATCCTAGAAATCTTTCAGTAAGATAAAGGTAATTAATCAGTACAATTTAATAATAATATTACTTTAATGGTGAATAAAAATGTTCACATCACATTGCAAAAACGCACTTCATTTTTAAAACTGCCAATTCTACATCAGTTGTTATCTAAACATCAGCTTTTAAGCATTTATACACCTAGTAATGTGTTTTCCCTGGCATTCGGTATGAACAGGGACATTGCATTCCCTGCAGCCAAATTTTGTCACCCCTCTTCTCTCTCCAGGTTGAGCGGCCAGTGAACATTCACGACAGGTTTTTTTTTCTGTCAAACATTTTTTCAATGGTATGTTGCACTGTTACTCTGGTAGGCTCTGGAAGGCTCTAGAACAAGTGCTGTAGCCTTTCCAGCTCTAGTGTCACCAACCAGAGATGCAACTAAGTCCTCCAGATAGCTCTGAAATGTTGGCCACATACGTTTGACTTTCTCTGGATTTGTGTCCCGTGCAATCACATACGCATTGTACGCTGAAGCTTCCATTAAGTAAAAGAAAATTCGACGCCACCATTTTTTTGACCGGTGATGAAAAAGATAGTACCCAACCATCTGGTCACAGAGATCTACTGCTTTCATGTTTTACTGGTAATCCGACAGCATTTTGGGAACTTGAACCTGTTGCTGAACAGCCATACCAGAACGTCTGTTTACAAAGCCATGTGATGATGGGTCATGAAAATTTGAAAAGACAAACGGCTTTTGTATCTTGCCCAAACGAAATGTAAGTTCATCCTTCTGTGCGACTTTGTATTCATGTTTCTTCATTTTCAGCTGTTTTGGCAGCAACTATTTTGGCAACCCCTTCTGTTGTTACACAGGCCATCACCCTCTGGCATGCAAGTCTCTCAATAAATCCGTGCTCGTGTAAAAGTTGTCAAAATAGACTGTCAGATTTTTTCCGAACATGTGTGAGCAGAGATCCATTACCACTCTGTAAGCCAGCCCCTTTTCTTGCCCATCTTCTTTGCCGTTGTATACCTGGAATCTCCGCATGTAACCAGTTGAGCTGTCGGCCATATTCCATAGTTTCACCCCCCATTTTGTTGGCTTTGCTGGGAGATACTGTCTAAAAGAGGGTCTTCCTTTGAATCCTATCATGCTTTCATCAATAGTTGCATTTGTTTTGGGGATGAAATTTGATGAAAATCTCTGGTCTAAATAATCCAGGTACCATCCAATTTTCTTCAATTTATCTGGTCTTCCCTCTGGCTGAGGCTCTGCAGCTTGTTCTTCGTTGTCATGGAGATGCAAGTATCTCCAAATCAGATCAAATCTGTCACGAGACATGATTTTATTAAAGGATATGACAAATATATACTTATTTTGTCGCCAATAATTATGTCTTGATGGAAGACGAATTATTCTCATGGCAAAACATATGCCTATAAAGGCCTTCAACGTGGGAATATCGACTGGCGTCCATCTTGGTGACGGGGGGGTTTTCTACGCTTTTGTTCAGCGTAACGGTTTGTTTCATCAACAAGTTTTTTCCAGATTAAAGCAATTCAAAGTAATGTTGTGGATCGGCTTCTTCTGGGTGTTGAACAGTTGCCCCTTCTTTCAATTTAAATCGTGGCTGCAACCAAGGAGAAAAATCATTCCGAACCCATTCCTCTTGAAAGCCTTCAAAGTCAGCTTCATTCTCCGAATCACTGTCAAAAAGTGCATGAAGCCATGCATCATCTCTTTCATCAACTTGATTCATATCTAACCCATCATTTAAGTCAATATTATCATCAGAATCATCCAAATCGTCAACTTCAGTGTCGCTACCTTCGCTGTCAGTATCCACGTTTACATCTGAGTTGTCGTCCATCATTTTATTGATCGATTTTCAAACCAACAATTTCTTTTCCAACCATTTTTTTGTTAGAACTTCACTGCGCATGCGTGCTTTAACCATATCTTGTGTTGGTGAAGAAGTACACAAGTATTTGTGATGTGTAACACGTGTTTCTAGAGATGCTACACACATACGTAGTAGAGTACGACCGTAGTCATATTCTGGATAAAATGGGATACTACGACCACAGGCGTATTCAGGATAGAATGAGGTATTACACCTGTAGTCATATTTCGGATAAAATGGGTTAACTCATAAATTTCCTGTTGTAGGTAAATCATTCACTCAGCAGTCTACTGGTAGAAAGGTATTTCTGCCCAATACAACTCCTCCTAAAACTCAATCTGGCACAGCTTCTAAAAATCAAGCTTCTGATAAACTTGATTCAAAATCCTTGTCTATTCCTACGTGTACCTATTGCAAGAAAAAAGGACACATCATTTCTGATTGCTTCAAATTGAAATATAGGCATCAGAATCAAGATAGACCTGTCCCAGATGCCCTTATTTCTAAGAGGTCAAGGCCACGGTCATGTATTGAAAGCAATACATTTGTCGGGTCTAACAAACCCTAGTCTGATTTTATTATGGAGAATTATGAACCATTCATGTCAATGGGTTCTATATCACTCTTGGGTGATTTGGCCAATCCTATCCCTATTAAAATTTTAAGGGATACAGGAGTTTCTCAGAGTCTTTTATTATCAGGTACTTTGCCTTTTTCTGAGAAGTCCTGTTCTAATGAGTGTTCTCATTCAGGGAGTAGAGTGCAGCTTTGTTAATGTTCCTCTCCATTCTGTAAATATGTCATCAGATTTAGTTTCAGGAGTTTAACGGAAACATTATAAACTGTGATTCAATTGAGGATCTGTTACCATCAGTACAGACATCTGACGTCATTGCCTCCATATTGGAATTTCATCGAGATTCGAATCCGGATTCTGTTAGAACTGTTTAGTGATAGGACTTGTATTTTTCAATCTTAGGATTAAATTTTGGATTATATTCACAAACCGTAAGTCCTATTTCCAATTTTTATGTTGTTTTCTAGGGAAATAAAATATTGTGTTAAAATTTACGAAGCTTGTTGGATTCACTCTTTTCTCTTGTTATTTTTGTATGAGCCTACATGTAACAATAGTCTGTATTTAGAACAGAAATTCTACAAAAACTCGTGAAGGAAATTGGGGCCCATCTGATTTTGTTTTTAATGTCACATATACATACTCAATGCAACTTTATTTTTGTTTTAAACAAACACTAAATGAAGACGTTCTATTTGAGTGTAGGAATTTTTGAGATATTGAAAGATTAACATATATTGTAATTTGCTTAAGTTCATTTTTTTGGCGCATGCACCTACACCACTAATCGTTTACCGTTTCTTCTGGATTAATACCATTTCATAATTAAGCTACACTACACTTAAAATGTTTTCACTTCCAAGGAAAAAGATATATATTCCACAAGAAGTGAAGCATAGATTGGAGTACACCAAAAATTGACCTTGCATTCAGCCATGAAACATCGATAACATTATGGTGTGCACAGGCGCTCGTACTGTTACTTGCAATTTACCTGTCATACATGTACTATATAATGTTATTACCCCACTCCCTCGATAACTCGTGAACCCGCTTATACCGCGGGGTCAGGAGTGGATCCCATTTTTTTAAACCAGAAAATACCCCCAAAAATTGATCCCTATTTCTTGAACTTGACAAAAATCTCGATCAAAATTGGTAACTGAAATGTTGATATATCGCTCGTTTTATGGTCGAAAATGGTAGATATGACATAGAAATTTTAATCAACATTTTGAAATTATCAACTTTTAATAAGAAGTCATATAATTGGTTACATTTTCTTTCCAAAACAACATTCTTTGTACACAGTAATTAAAGATATTCAAGGAAATTTTGATCAATGAAAATGTCACACCTAGTGTATGCAGTACATTAATATTTAGATGTCAATTAAATAATTTTTATTAAGTGAAATTTGTGGGTTTTTTTATCTTTTAATTCCTCTTAAGTGTAATCATCATAATGCAGTGCGTATTTAAACATAAAATGTGTCAATCTACCGTAACAGCTATGTTCGCAAGTGTTTCTTGGGGAACCTAATTAACTGTCGACCGTGTATTTGTTTTATCGTTGTACTGAATTTAAAGCTGGCCTCCTTTGTATTATCACGTTAATTATATCTTTTGAATCAAATAAAGGAGGTGGAATAAAAAAGGGTTATAAGACAAGCAAAACCTACACGCTTAAAATCTAGTGGCCCTGGTCATATGTCAGGTGAACCCACTTAAGTTAATCAGTTGAACAGTGTTATAGATGTTATTGTGTATGCAACATAAACTGCCTTAAATTAACCGACTCATTCATAACTGATCAAAGATAGCAAGGCAGCCAAGCAAAATGAATACTTTGTAAAATAAAGAGCTTGATTTCACAGATAAAGACCATTGTGGGCAAGCAATTTTCAGAGAATTCCGAACTGGCACTTAGAGATATTGTCAAGATGATAAGAAGTTTCACTGTTACTTTAATGAAATCACAAACATTAATATTGTACTAACTGAACAATACAGAAATTGAGCTTCGACGTAGGAGATTATCTCACGCCATAAATGTCTCTACTTTTTGGGAAAAAAAGGAATCTTATTGGGTGGTTTATCAGCAGATAGTCCCCAGCTACGTGGACTCCCGACTTGGTAGTATACTATCACATACAATTCCAGGAACCAGACTAATCAACAACAAAAAAACACTGACAAAAATACACAGATGTTTTCGCTCACACGTGATTGTTGTTGAAACCAGTTTGAACGATCTTTCACATGTTGAATATTTTGATAATAAATGTTATTTAAACAGAATAACGAACAACTTCATTACATAAAGCGCATTATTAACAATTATCATCAACATGATTGTTAAATGAGGATTCATTTATTAAACAGCCCAGTTCCCTACACACACACACACACACACACACACACACATGGTTTGCTCAGTGTATAAGCGGATTTTTTTCAATTTTCAGGGGCCCCTTGGTAACTCGCACCCTTGTTTATTGTGTGGTCTATCTTTGTGGACCCCGTTGTGCACAAGTTATCGAGGGAGAGGTGTATACAGTACATGTATGACAGATAAATTGTAAGCAACGATGCAAGTCCCTGTGGGCATTTGGCAGAATGATGTGAAAAAGCACACTGCTAGCAAAAAGCATATGGATATTGGGAAAATTAAGAGCAACCCCAGCAGATTTCAGCTCTGGAGTACTTTAAGCCACCAACTAAGGTCCTGCAAGCGACCAATGCTGAAGCATTGTGCGTGTTTTCTTGCTGAATATAACCTGCCTTTCCCAGTTGGGGATCAACAACAGTGATAGTTAACAAGTGTTTCCTATTTTGGAGGGGGGGGGCCCGAGTGGCTGAGTGGTCTATGAGCTAACCGTTATGGATTGCTGTCATCTCACCTGTGTCTGTGGGGGTTCAAGTCTTGGGTTCAACCAATGTGGGTGTGTGAGAAAGTTTGCCAGTAGCTTCTCGTGGGTCGGTGGTTCTTTCCGGTGTTTTATACTGGCCGCCATGTATATCCTATCTTGTGCTGAAAAATGGCGTTAAACCCTACAACAACAAAAATTCTATGGTGAGAAAAAATAAGAAACTTCAGTGCCTCCTTAGGTGTTGAAAGTTTGCAACAATTTCAGTCACCAAGTTTAACCACTAGGCAAGAAGCCTGAAGCCTGAACTGTTTTGAAAACAAATTTACCATAGCCAAAATTGAGGAAGTCTGCCACAGTATCGTATCATGACAAATAGCATGAAGTAAATTTGGCAGCAAATAAATTTGTACATGTAATTAGTGTAAATATTGTTTTATTTTTATTTTGGGACTTCCATTTTATGCAGTACTGACAGTCAAAGTGGATGGAGCAAGTGTCATATAAGTTTTCACAAATTGTATTCAGAATTCACTAATTTTTATCCCTCTTTTCACTAGTTGCAAGTCTGGCGGGTTGGCAGCTCTGAATCTGGTTTTGAACATACTTAAATTTGTTTCATCTTCACTAGCCAATAGTCATAGATTAAACTTGTTCCAAACTGAAACATAGCTTACCCAAACAGTACAAGTCACACTGCTGCCTGCTTGGATGAGAAAGAAACTGATCCAAGAAGATTGCTTTTTACATTTACCTTGGAAATTAGTTGGGAATAACTGTAGCAGCCTTCATAGTTGGCATCACGTCACATACAATACCTGCAAATTGAACCTTTCATGCACATTTTTCTTTCAAGTCAAGGCATGTGGTGATCGTGTAACTAACCATATTGAAAATCCAACAGGTAAACATATTCTGCAAGGATAGAAAGCTTTTCAGCATTCATTTTAGGCTGTTGCCATTCACCATTTTCATCCTTGGCACAAGAAAAATTACCTCTGGCACCTGTAGGGTACATAAATAGACTCACAGACACAAGATAAAAAAATGATTGGTTTGCCAAAGAAGAAAAAGATGGTTACTTTGTTTGATGGAACTTTCTTAGAAATTTTTATTTGTTTGGGAACATGTGTTTGATGATCCCGGATTGAAAACATGAAGGAAATATTAAATCTTCAGCATAAACACTGCTGCATTTATTTCCAAAATAGTGTACATTGTGGAATAAATGTAGACTTGAATATTCAGAATAATTTCTAGAAATAAATCTTTATTCATGCTTGAGTGATTAATTCCTGGTTTGGAGGGCCTCTGGCAGGGGAGGCTGATAAATGTTTGAATTTTCTTGACTAAACAAGTAATGGGTAAGAATATTGGCAACACCTTTTTGTAAATAACCCCTTTTTTCTTTTTACCAGGAATGAACACTGGGTTTTGTATTAAATCAAAGACCTTACCATCTTTATATTCTCATGCACACACAAACACATACATGTACAATACGAGTATGTATACAGTGTGTGGGACTTTGTAAATAATTACACGGGTCCAAGGGACCATTAACCTGAAAATGCTACTGGTCCTGTCCATAACCAACTGGTCCTATGCATACATGCCAACCATTATGCTTTTGGCATAAATTATTACACTTTTTTCCTTTAAATTACGCCTTATGTGTAAACGTATATGGATTGCGCGATTTCAGTATATCCCCTCATCCAAAAAGATAAGTAATTTGTTTTCTCGTTTTTATTAACATCCCATTAATCCCACAGACTGTATTCTAGAAAAGACGACTTCTGTGTAACTACGCTATAAGAGTACGCTTGTCCGTAGACTTGCATGCACTTTCCTAACAGTATTATGTTCTATTTATAGCGGCTCTCCTATTTCCAAGAAACATGCTGGTTTCCTCTTTCAAACTTTTGACCTCGGATTCTATTTATAGCTGTATGGCTTAGTGAAGAGAGAACAGACTGGTTGCAGGCTGTGTGGAAAGGATTTTAATATTATTCATGGTGGTAAATTTGATGTGGGGCAACATTTGAAAACTAAAGAAAGCTTGAATTATACTAACTCCAGTACTAAGGTAACTTCTTTTCTACAACAGAACTCAATTGTGGACACGAATGTTACAAATGCAGCGGTGTTATTTACCGAGTTCTTAATAGAACACACCCCTAGCGGTAGAAGGCTAAGTTGGTCCTTTGATCAAATGGATGTTTCCTGATTCCAAAATTGCAGAATACATGCATGTGCAAGAGCAAAATCATCTAATATTGTTTGGTGTTTAGCTGAAGATACTTCACTTAAAATTGCAGAAGCCGTGAAAATTGGGTCGTTTAATATTACCACAGACAGCAGTAATAATTATGATGACAAAAAGTTGTACTCAGTCTGTGTAAGAGACTTTGACAACAAAATTGGCAAAGTCAGAGTGCTCTTATTTCATTACCCGAATTAACAGTAAATTCCACTGTAGAAAACATTTTTGATTTGCGTGATAATGCTTTGAATAAACATGATATAAATTGGCAGAATTGTATGGGGTTTTCAGCTGATAATGCGTCAGTGATAACTAGAATTCATAAAGGAGATGCATTCTATATTTTGAAAAATGTCTCAGTGTACATCACAGGTTGTCTCTGTCATTTGATGCACCTTGCTGCACAAAAGGCTGCCAATAAATTAGAAGGAGAATGCCTGAAGTATCAAGTTGGCATTCTACCTGACAATGTACTTCATGCGGACAGAATTGATTTTTTTTTTTTCATCTTATTTCCCAGCTAAACAACCCAGTAACTGGAAGATATAAATTTCCTCCTCTTTGTCAGGTTATGAAAGGAATATTGGTTCTTTACCATTATAATGCTGGCAGTGAGAGATTGTTCTGTATTGTTAGCAACAATAAAACTGAATTCAGATACAGGCTCAGTAATTTAGTACTTAGTGCTCTACTGGTGTGCAAAACATTCATAGTCTCGGCTGGTACAGAGTGTTTTCAAATGCAACATGAGAGTATGTTGCTTTTTAAATCTAAAAGTGCTACATATATGAAACCTTGAAGCAGTAACTGATGTTAAAAGACAATAGGGGTAAAAATATCATTTTGTGCATATGCTCATTGAATATGTGGATTACACTTTTTCCTTGCCAGGGGTTGGCATGTATGCTAATGTTTCATAATACAAGAAGACTAAATATAATCAGTGATGTGGTAAATTCAGGTAGACGTGAATGTCAATACTGTGTAGGTTATTTATGTCATTAAACTTGGAAAATGAAGAGGAACACAAAATAAGATACTATCATGTGTTTGATTTATTCATTTTTATTAAATTCAGCATGATCAGTCTTCATTGACCAGTGCGTACTAATTTTGTTGAGACAAGCTTGTTTCTATCCGTCCTAAGTAATGACTGGTTATTACCGTCAGCTAAACCACCTGTCCTTACTTTAATTATATCATGTAAAAAGGCAATTCAGATGGATACCACCTTTATTTTTGCACAAGATAATCAGCAAATAATTTTCTTAAAGTGTCTACACTTGATGATAAAATGATAAGGGAAATGAGATGAAGGATACATTAGCCAATGCAAAATATTTCAGTCTTAAATTACTATGTATTCCAAGATTTTAATCTGGCTTGTAGCAGCACACCTGGTTCTGGTTTATGTGACTGAAGTCAGGCATACAAATTAAAGAAATAAAATTGGGAAGTCTTTACAAGTTTCAAGTAGGCAACTTTCCCTTGGGTCGGACTCTCCATGACCCAAGCTTCCTTGTCCATGAAATTTTGAGGAAGTGCCTCCTTCATGTAATTCATCCCACTGATATGTCTCATTTCATGATGCTCCTGTTTTTATATTTTCGGTCAGTCATGAACTATCTACAGAACAGCTAATGGCTAGACTTATGTAAACAGGCATGAAGCTGAAGCCAATGTGATTAAACAACAGCTAATCTTTCTGTGATTTGATGACCTCGAAGAAATTAGTGTTGAATGTGTTTATAGGCACCTGCATTTGTTTGGAAATAAAAAATGGACTTTGTTGTTTTAATGGTATTTAAATTGTGATGATGCATATATAAGTAATCAAAGGTTTCTCAAAATTCGACTGCTGTCAAATCCTTAAGATGAAATAATATTAATAACTCCTACTTCAGTACATGTTGGCCAACCATCTCTTGTTTCTCTTTGCTGACCTGAGCACTTTTTTCCTCCAAGGTTTAAAAAAAATTCATATTTAAGAAAACAAATTACTGAAATTTATTTGTGCGTCTCATTGAACTGGTTTTGCCTAGCACTTGAAGTACTTCGTATATAGCCTACTTGTATTGCTGTGTTATAAAACAACAAACCAAATACCTTCCCATTTAAATCCAGGTATGTTCGATAGAAATGTTCTCAGACTAAATTTAACTTATCTTGTTTGTTGTCTCTTCAGGATATTGGTTATAGCTCGTAAATTCTCTTCTTCCATTTTAGACCTGAGGGAAAAGATTACTCTTTACACAGATTAATATTGGGGACACACACGTAAGTGAATTTCCAAACTTTATTGTTTTCAGGTAAGTTTACCTTAAATGATAGCTTTCTGATATTATGTAGGTATTTGTTAATGTAATCAGCTTTTATACCTTTTCTTTTTGTAGCTGACCTGGCCTAAAAGCAGAGATGTACAGTATTGCCTTTTGTCACTTCTTTATCAACAGGTGCTTCTTACCACTCCAGAGGCTTTATGTCTACATCTATTTATATAGATATGATATTTAATCCTACATCGGATCTTGAATGAGTTCAGTGCCTGTGACATCTGTAGTATGCAAGAATGGCTTAGCTTGTTACCCTCTGGATGCACATAGTTTATTTGAACTTGTATCATCAAGGTCTCCGTCAGGTTTGATAAACCCTTTCAGCACTGCAGGTCAGTGAAGTGGTCCAGGAACAAGGACACCTGCACAGTACCGAGACCAATATTCTGGCCCCACGTGTCTCATTTTGACCATATAGTCTCTGGTTGGTTAGTGTTGGGGCTTTTTCCTATAGTAAACATTTATTTTGTAGTATGATTATTGGATACATTCAGACTTTAAGGTAGGTCCTTAACAAGAAAGGGTGATTTTCCAATCTATAAATGTAGATCTTTGAACTCACATAAGTGTATCCAAAATGGTGGACTTATCTATGATGAGTTGGAAATGTCTGGAAAATTTTGATCTTGTAAATATAAATCAAGAAGAGGCGGAACATTTAAAGCACTGGAGAGATATTGTTGGTGATTTTAATGACACAGAGGACTTTGAGGGCTTTGAATTCACCGATGTGTGTGATACATATTCAGCTTCCACATGTGTAGGTCCAACACGAGTATTTGATCTGGAACACCTCATCAGTATTTTCAGATATTTTATAGTGGCTTTGTATTTTCAGGAATAAAAGAATGTATAAATGTGAATGCACACCTTCAAGGAGTGTCTGAGCTAAATCAACACAAAAGTGCTTAGACTGATGTCACCTTATCAGAAATTAACCCTTTTTATGGCCTTTTGAAATTGATTGAAGTTCTGAAATATGACAGATGAACTGTATTGTATTAAAAAGAGAAATTCCGGTTTGTTTGGATCAAATTTTGGAGAAATTCTGTCACATGATAGGTTTCTCCAGGTAAAATGCTAGCTTCATTTCAGTGATGATCCAGGTCAAAATCTTAAAAGTGGCTGATTGCACAGAATAAGGTTTATATTAGATCACTGTTGTCACTAGTTTAAGTTAACAGTATGTGCAGAGCACAGAAGTATCATTGGTTGAAGCCATGGTACTATATAAAGGGCAACTTGGATTCAGAAAATGAGAGGCAAACCTGTTAAGTTTGGCATGAAGTTGTGGATGGTTGCAGATGCAGTATCATCAGTATGTTGTTACAATTTTGAAGTCTACCTTGTGAAAAATGGAACTGTTGTTGACAGAAATCTAGGTTTGGCAGCTCGAGAAGTTATTGATTTAACAAGACTTTTGTAAATGAAAGGTTATGTCATCTACACTGAATACTTTTACACTTGTCCTCAGCAGATTATTGTTATTAAGTAAATACGTTTGTGGCACAGAGATGCACAGATCGAAAGGAATACCCAAAGATAATTGCAAGATGCCTGGTCGGAGAATCATCAGAAAGTGTAGTCCCTTACTTGCATCTTATTGGAAGGACAACAGGAGAACATCAAGATCTCTGACACATTTTACTTGGAGTAGCATCAGTACACATTAATGAGATGATAATGGCATCTAATGACTTTAGTCCTACTGTGTAAAATGTTGATTCTTAACTGCCTGAATAATTAGTGCTGCATACCATTTTCCTTGGTCAACTTGAGGCCACATTTTCAAGAATATATATATATATATCATGGATGACAACCTGTATTGACACAGTTACACAGATAAGAGTGTAAAAAGCCTTAGTCTTGTGTTTGCAATAATGCCATGTCCTTGCTGAAGTATATCTAGGCATGATCAAGTGGTTGGGGTTTTCCAAAATCTGTTGAACTCCTGTTTCTAAAGCCAGAACTCGACGATTTTTGCAAGGAAGGGGTCCTAAATTGCAGCTTTCAAAATCCTGAATTAGTTCAGGCTTTTAATTTTTTTCCACAAAACCAAATGTCCAATCCTTTGCTCTATATCTGTAAAGAGTTACATGAAAAATGGTAAATAAACTAATAATCTATATAAATTTTACTTAAAAGTTGTTTTTTTGTGGCCTGTTTACAGCTAATTGTGACCAAGTTTGTTGCTGTCCTATACCGATTATCCACAGGCATAGTCTTAGGCCGATAAATCAAACCCCCCCCAACCCCCCAATCTATTGATACTGATGGACGATATGTGTGTCTTATGTCACCTATTCATTAAAATGTGCACTTTTGCTGCATGCAAATCATTCTGGAATGATCTTGCGTACACTTTCGACACATATCAGTTATTGTAACAGCCATATCTAAGGCGAAATTAAAAATGGCCACAGGACAGATGGTTGTGCTATTCCATGCAGATTTATAAGTTGCCAAACATTAGGTTTTTTCCTTCTCATGGGTCGGTGGTTCTTCCTTCTTCCCTGGGTTTTCCAGGGTTCTTCCTCCACCAGTTATATTGGCTGCCATGTATAACCTATCTTGTGCTGAAAAATGGCGTTAAACCCTCCAACAACAATGTAAGATTTTCTCCAGATATATAATGTACATGTCACCAAAAGAATCCTTAAGCCAATGATAGCTCCACAGCCACGAGAAATACTGGTAAGTGTATAAAATGTACACAATGTGTGCAGCCAAAATTGGCAGCAAATAATTGCAGCTTTAATGAATAGGTGATATTAGCCCCTAAATCAGTATAACAGGCGAGGGACTGATTTATCAGCCGAGCATAATCTTTGCTCAGACCTATTGTATGAACAAAAGTTAGAGACTGCAATAGGGTTTATATTTGGATTTATGAGCAGACACTAAGAGGTATGCCTAGTGACATAATCAACTGCATGTGGATTTGTCAGATGTGTGATAACTGGTCCACTTGGGCCTTTTCTCTTTTTGAGTAGGTCGGATGAGCAAAACCACTTGTTGATAGCTAGTGTCCAACTGCCCAATGACAATGCCCAGTTTGATGCTTCCCATTACGACAGTGAAAAAGGAGGTATGTCTGGTTGTTGACCATTTACAGAATTGATCAAAAGCGAATTTATTCTTTGCTGCTTAAGTCTGGTGGGTGACTTCTTTACAAATAACATGAAAAATTGCAGGCAAGTATACAAGTCTTTTTTGGAATTGATAGTACTATCTTACTACTATAGGACTATACAAAGCATATTTTGTCGTCTGTATGTAATCAGTTTTGTTCAGTTAGCTCTGCTTCTTGTAGACAAGTAAAGCTTAGGCAATGGCCAGTTGTCTGTTATCTTCCATTAGCACAAGTTTGTTGTCGCTCTTTCTCCTAAAATAAATGGAAGATTGCCTTTAATTTTTGCACACACATTCATCCCATGGTTTAGTTGGTTGTAAATAAAATGGCTGCCAGTATGGACACTGGTGACCATCATAAAATCTTGTTATCACTCTTTTCCTGAAAGGATGGTCATATAAACATCGGGTTTGATGTCTGTTTGGTCCTGAATGAAATGATGCCCTCTGGCATTTGGTATGGCCACCATCTTGAGAATCTTGTTGCTGCTATCCTTTTAAATAAATAGTCAAATAGACGAGGGGTTTCAACCAGGGAGACTTTCTATGATATGAAGTTTGTCAGAAATGGTTAAAGGGAAACACTATCTTGTTGGGTACAACACTGTCTTACCAAAAGTGTACGTGAGTCTTGCCAAATGTGTACGTAGATGTGACTTGATGGATACAATAGTCTTGCCAAAAGGGTGTCACTGATTTACATTTCACACTTCAGTCTTGCATCCTTATGTTTAAATGCTTCTTGCTGAGTGCAGTTTTGCCTTACAAAAATGAGGTCACTGTGATTGATATTTCATACCTCATTGACTCTTTAAGTTGAACATGTTTCTAGATTGTAATGAAACATAAAATCTTCCTATAAATTGTATCAGATTAATGAAGATAGCATTACCTATAGATTGTATCAGATTAATGAAGTTAACATGGACTCCTGTTGCAGAGTTTGGAGGTTTTGGATCAGTTAGTGGGAAGATTGAGATAGAGATCAAAATCAACCATGAAGGTGAGGTGAACAGGGCTCGCTACATGCCACAAAATCCCTGCATCATTGCAACAAAGACACCGTCCAGTGATGTCTTAGTGTTTGACTACACAAAGCACCCATCTAAACCTGGTAAGTTTTATCTGAGTTTGGCAAAATTAAGAAACAAATTGTACATACACTTTGTTTATCTTCTTTTTTTTAATTTATTTATCTCACATCAAGCCCATGGTATGATCCTAGGTCTGGCATGCATCATCTGACATCTCTCAGTAATTCTTATTTTCAAATGCTTCTCCAAACCACTGTACCAGTTGCAACGTAAAAAATGGGAGGAGCATGCTGGCATGAAGGCCAGCCAGGTTTGTACAAGTGATGCCAATCTGCTGTTTAATATGATAGTATTAGTGAAAGATAGAAAACTTTATAAATGGCTTCTGAAAAATTACTCAACAAAATTTAACCAGATCTCAGTAATTCTTATTTTCAAATGTTTCTCCTAACCACTGTACCAGTTGCAATGTAAAAAATAGCAGGAGCATGCTGGCATGAAGGCCAGCCAGGTTTGTACAAATGATGCCAATCTGCTGTTTAATATGACAGTATTAATGAAAGATAGAAAACTTTATAAATGGCTTCTTAATAAATACTCAACCAAATTTTACCAAATTTCAAAGAAGGTATCTGGCATAAAGTACTTTTGATTATTTACATTTGATGCTAATCCATGTTCAAATGTGTCTAAAAATAGAAAGACTTGCAAACAAATTCTCAAAAATATTGCTTGACAGAATTTGAATAAATTTGACAGCAACATCCTGGTATTAAGTCCTTGAGTGATTTTGCAAATAATGTCAATCATCCAATATGGCCAATATTACTAAACTTGAGTTTCACAACACTATTACTCAATACTGCATACATGGGATACAGCATAGAAAGTATTGCATCATTTAGACAAAATGTGATGCAATCCGGCTGTAAGGCCATTTTCGGTTTTCTTGACTAAGCTTTTAGTGTTTAACTGCTTGTTGATCAGTGCAAGTTGTTTTAAAATCTATGCTCACAGGTTTGAGTTATTTATTATACAAAACATTTTCATCCACACTGATTATTTCAGTTTACATAAAAATGGTCATATGAACAAAGAAACTGAAAGCAATTTCATTTTAAAGAAAAATTTTACAAATTGACACATCAGTGGAGGACGTTAGAAGGTCCATTGCATACCTTTACTATCGGTAGTAGCAAAAGTTTGTGCATTTATGCTTTTGATTAGTTAGCTTTAAAGAGAACATTTTTTTTTTTTTTTTTTTTTTTTACTACTTTAGATCCCAGTGGAGAATGTAGTCCAGAACTGCGATTAAAAGGCCACCAGAAAGAGGGGTAAGATGCATGGCAGGCCTCATTAATATGGCATTCCTCAACTGCATTTCATCATAATTAAGTTTTGTCATGAATAATATCAGATACATTATCAATGAACAGATTAGAAAGTCTCTACCTATGTCAAATCATTTTTGTCGAGTTTCAACATAAGTCATTTTGGTACCTGTCCATCCATCCACCCTCTGGATTGAGCTACATGTGACCAAAAATCTTTTGTTTTCCTTTTATTTGAAATCCATTAGACCCCCCTCCCCCCCCCTTTGAATTTGGAAGTAGTTTGAGTATGCACTTGCCACTAACGCTCTCAGTTTTGAGAGGTACATCATTAGCTAAACAAACTGACGATGGCCAGTGTTTCCTTAATCATTAATTAGAGATTTATTCATAATTCTGCACCATAAAAATTACTTGCAGATTTGACAGCTAAAATATTGCTTTAAATGGACTACCACTAGTACTTTTATTCATTATACCTGAAATCAGTAAACCAGAGGTGTCAGCATATGGCCTGCCAGACTCGTTAGTGTTGCCCACAGACCAGGTGTCTTCTTAGTATCAGTTTGTATGCTTATCATAGTTCACATTTGTGGCCTAATTGAGGTACATTTATATCAGATCTGGCCCACCATAGCAAGTGAGTTTGATACCCCTCCACCCATGCAATAAACATTAAATGCACTAGTTTGCAAGTCTGGCTCGGAGAATGTATGTGTGTGTGTGTCTATATATATATATATATATATATATATATATATATATATATATATATATACATATATATATATATACATATATATATATATATACACACAGTCCTACCCACTTATATCGACATCACTTACGTCAACAAGCCGCCTGTTTCGACAAAAAAGCAAAGTCCCAGTCCCTTGGTCTACTATTACTACCAAAATTGTCATGCTTATGTCGATGTCAAGATAAAAAATAAACGTACATGTCGACAGAAGCCCTTGGTCCCAGCTTGAACAAATCCTTTGTTTTGTAATCATTTATGTCGACAAGCTGCCAGTTCTGACCCATACTTTGTTCAACAATTAGTTGATCTTGCCGCCAGGCTTTAATTTTACCGCCTTATCATTTATGTCGACCAGCTGCCAGTTCCAACCCAAACTTTGTTCAACAATTAGTTGATCTTGCTGCCAGTCTTTAATTTTCTCGCCTAATCATTTATGTCAGCAAGCGGCCAGTTCCTACCTGTACTTTATTCAACAATTAGTTGATCTTGCCGCTAGGCTTTAATGTTGCGGTCGGATAAAAAAAAAACAAAACAGGCTTTTGTTCGGTCCTATAAATTTGGCATCTCGCGGCCACTTAAATAAAAGCAATGAAATTTGATCTGATTCTTGTATTTTCCAAAGTGATCGGTGATTAAAACAAGTTTATTGTACTGTGAAAGTTTCCTTTTTAACTTTATTTATATTTACGATGGCTACCAATGGCAGTGTAAACGCAGATTAAATTTACAGTCTCTGGAAACTAAATATCTGGCTGTTAAGGAAGTTGAGGATGGGGCATCTCGCAAAGATGTCTGTGAAAAATTTTACATGTATTGAGCTGACATTGTTACAATATTGTATTGTAAGAATAATTTTCTTTTAATACCTCATTAGCATGTGTCAATGTAAAAATATTATACCTTCAGCCGCATAGTTCTTGTTCGCTTTTATGTACTTTTCACGATGACTTCTGTAACTAAATACAAGTACTGTTTAAACCAACTTGTTGACAGGTTTTCATTTCCCTGTGAATAGCCCGATCCCCTTGGTAGCCTCAGTAAGATGGGAACAGACTGACCAAAATCTTGGCCAATTTAAGTACATGTACTCTAAGCATGTAAATAAAAACTATGCAACCATGTGCTTATGCCGACATTGAATATCGTAGTGAATGTTTTTCATATCAGGATGTGACTGATGCAATATTTTATTGTGGATTTTATTACACAGAGGTAACCAAAATGTAATTTGTCAAAATAAAAGTGTATTTGACACTGGTTTTGTCTTCATGTAATCAAAATTTGCATTGTTTGTTTTCTCAAAGTGTAAATGCTACTCACTGACGACAGGTCACCCCTTACTGACGAATATTTAACTTGTATGTTTTTTCAGACCTCCCCCCCGCCCCAACACTTTACTCGACATTCGCCAATGTCGACGTAAGCGGGTAGGACTGTATATGAAATGCACACCGGTCTTATGAAACACGATGTAATAATTTTTTTAAAATGTCAGCTCATGAAGAGTTTAATATTTTGTTGTTCTCTGAAAGAATTTGTGAAAATTCTTTGTTATATGACAAGTTTAGATTATTTCATATGTGCTTATGTAGATGTTTAATTGTGGATATTGCTTGTAAATATGTATTATGAAAATGATTTGCTTTCTTATAACTCTAAAAATGATGTACCTTTCTAATTATCCTGCATTTGTATTTGCAGATATGGTCTGTCATGGAATCCAAATCTAAATGGTCATCTACTTAGTGCTTCAGACGACCATGTAAGATTTTAAACTTTGTGAACAGTTATATTGGGAACTGTAAATAACTTGCACCCACGTTTGCTGTGGCATAATTTGCCAGTGTTCCTGCTTTTTGTTAGAATGAATGGAACAATCCTGATTTGCTGGTGCCCAATGCAACAGCAGGTCGAGTAGATGATAAAAATATTTGTGCTGTTTTCATTGGGAGATATAAGCATACATTTCTTACAAATTTCATTGTTATATAAGACAACAATTGAACAAATTTTAGTGGAAATTCAATGTTTTGGGCTACAGGGCCTGGTACAAGGCCTGTGCAAAATATGGTACTTTTTATTTTGCCTAATAGGAGCATAGCTTCCAACCCTCAAGATTTTGGCGTGAATTTCACGCCTTTTCCAGTGATTCATGCCGCATGCAAAAAATCGTGAATTCCCCAATTCTCAATTATTTTAAATCTTTAATAAAATAATCTATTTCCCATTAAGTGCTAGTTGTGATATCAGCAGTTGCCGAAACGGTCCAGTACTGCTGGTCGCGATGTTAGTAGGACTATACCTGAGTGATACAGTTGGCCCGGTAGCAAGTATTTTAGCGTAGTTTTACAAATGCTCTTGAGATAAATGGGGGCCTAACCGGAATTTTGCTCCGCACATGCGCCGCCAACACTAATTTGAATTACAATTCGGCATCGCATCTTGAAAATATCTTCACCACCAAGGAAAAAGAAATGTATTGCACAAAAGGAGAAGTTTAGTTTGGAATATACCAAAAATTGGCAGTGAATTCAGCCATCAAACACTGACATACATCATGCTTTTTGCACACAGTGTGCCACAAATTTTAGCATTGGGCATGATGGCCGAGACGATGTAAGGAAGCACATTGGTATTAGTTTGACCATACATCCCCATTTGTTTGTAAACCCCACCCCAACTGATTTAATAATGAAAACGTTTAATGTGATAAAAAGTGCACAGAACTAAGTCAATTGAATCATTGTTTTATAATGTCTAACCTGACTGAGACCAGAAAGGCACTAATACTGGTACCCTCTGCACCTTTCATGCTTAACGGACTTTCTATACTAACATGACGCCATATTGTGTACACTATGGGCTGGTTTATTTGCATCAGCCAACATAATGACGTGGTTCATCTATTCGTTAACTGCCTGATAATTCTGTAAATTGCCATAACGTTGAGAATTTGGAATTACATCCTTTTGCACACATGAACAAAGAAATTAAACCGCTTGTTAAATCCACGTGAAGACCGCTCAGGTGGTCTAGTGGTTAGAGCGTCCACCTCGGATGTGGGAGATCGCGGGTTCGAACCCCGGCCAAGTCATACCAAAGACTTTAAAAAATGGTACTAACAGCTGCCTTGCTTGGCACTCAGCATTAAGAGGTTAGTGTTAGGACTGCTCAGCCTGGTGTCAGGATAATGTGACTGGGTGGGACATCATGCCACATGTCTGCAGCATAATGCCCCAGTGCTGGACATCACTATAAGCTGTCACACTGCAGACTTCGTAGCGATATGACTGAAAAATTGTTAAAGCTACGTTAAAAATCTAAATTACACACACACAAATCCACGTGAAAGGTAAATTTGTTGTTGTCATTCTTTTCCTTTGCTTGATTCGACATTGTAAATATCAGAAGCAGACGACATATATATATGTACATATGTAGTCGTGCTCACACCCTTTGCTGAAAATGGACTTTTCCAGGAACTGGAAATGGATCTCGAGCATGTCCATCTATTATATTGAAAACTTCCATTAAGCATGAAACGCGCAGATGATGACGGTGTTAGGGCCATTCTACTCGCAGCCAGGTTAGAAATTATAAATCAATGAATGAATTGACTAAGTTTCTTGCACTTTATCACATTAAAGGTTTCCATTATTGAAATGGGGGGGGGGGCTTTTTGCAAATAAACGGGTTGGGATAGTCGGACTAAAGCAAAGAGCACATAGAGGTTGGGAAAATTAAGAATTCGCAGCAGATTTCAGCTCTGGAATATTTTAAGCGACGGAAGACCTGCATGCTACCATCGCTGAAGTATTGTTTGTGAGTTCTCTTGTTGAACACTATCTACTTTTATCAGCTGGAGACCATGCTAATCATTTGTTCCAACAAATATTCCCGGACTCGAAGATCGCTTCATGAATTCATGTCAAAATTCAATAATTTTTATCCCTATTTTCACTAATTGCAAGCCTGGAGGGTTGGCAGCTATGTAGGAGTGACATTTAGTGGAGGTGGGGGGTATTCGGTAAGACTGTGTATGGTTAATTTTCATGTCTGTGTTTGCAGGTAAGAAGAACAGTATTTTGATTTGGTAATGGCATTCGCACAAGTCTGAGAATTTTTGACATTTTATTTTTCTTTTGAGAGTCAAATAATTTCTTAGTTTCACAGCAAGACATGGGTTTTATACAGATCCTTGCTCAAGTTAGCTGTCTAATGGGAGTGGGGCATGATAGTTTTATAGAAAGATCTGGTGGAATGTGTGTTTATTTAAAAAATAGAAATGCTTGTTGTGTTATATTGTGTGTTTGCAAATAGTGTGAATTCATTTATATTTATTTTTGTGTATCAGTTGTTGTCCATTGCAGACATGACACATTCATCAGTTAAATTTGTGGATTGGGGAAAAGATCATTCTTTCCAATTTTTATTAGATCTATTAAGTTCTTGGTTTGTAGCACCTATAAACATACAAACATTGGTAACCCATGAAATACACAAACATTGGTAACCCATGAAATACACAAACATTGGCACCCAATGAAATACACAAACATTGGTAACCCATGAAATACACAGACGTTGGTAACCCATGAAATACACAAGCATTGGTAACCCATGAAATACACAAACATTGGTAACCCATGAAATACACAAACATTCGTAACCCATGAAATACACAAACATTGGCACCCAATGAAATACACAAACATTGGTAACCCATGAAATACACAAACATTGGCACCCAATGAAATACACAAACATTGGCACCCCATGAAATACACAAACAATGGTAACCCATGAAATACACAAACCTTGGTAACCCATGAAATACACAAACATTGGTAACCCATGAAATACACAAACCTTGGTAACCCATGAAATACACGGACATTGGCACCCAATGAAATATAATGAGTATACTGTATTATTCAAAACGAGTTTTGATTTCATGTTGTGAAAAGGCCTGAAGAGGGCATGTGATCTAAGGTGCTCACTTTTACAGGTCACTCCCATACCTCACCTGTGTGAGCTCGAGTCTTACATTGATCAATATGGGTATGTGAATCAATATCGGTATGTGAGAAAGCTTGCAAGTAACTTGCTGTGGGTAAGTGGGTCTTCACAGTCCTGGTTCTTCCTCAACCAAATACACTGGTTGCCATTTGTTGGCCATCATCTGTTGAAAAATGATGTTAAAACATCAGAAGACAAAATATATAATATTGTGAAAATTCAAAACTTATTTTGAGACATGAATGTGTTCATTCTGTATCTCGCATGCTGAAGCAGCCTTCTGGTGTTCTATTTTCAGACCATTTGTTTATGGGATATCAACACTAACCCAAAAGAAGGAAGAGTTATTGATGCATTTACCATTTTCACAGGACATACATCAGTTGTTGAGGTATGTGGTGCTATATTTTTATGGCCATAATTTAGCAGATAAAAGTGGGGAGATAATGTGATTGCTTCGTTCGATCCATCATAACATGTGTCTTGTCCTCGGGATGCAAATTCACCCAACTTCACTGCATAGGTTGCCCATATGATAATCATTTGCAAGAGAGTTATTATTTATTTTTCCCACCCATGGTTTCCTTTGGAATGGAGCAGGGGTCATATGTACTTTAATTTCAATTACATCTGTATTTACAAATCCTTTTTTAGCAAACTGTGTACATGTATTTGTTAGTGAAAGATGCAAAACATGTTAGCAGACTGAATTATGATACAGTGGTCATGGTCTGGAAAGAGGGGGATGTGGGCAGTTGGGGAGGTGTGTGACTCTGAGAAACATGTAATAATAAGTATATTGATTTTCATGGTAGCCACAGAAGTAGCTCATTATATAGATTTAATGACCATCATGAGTATTCCTGTTGTATCCAGGGTTAGAAGTGCACCCCAGAAACCTCAAAAAACCGAAACTTAAATTTTGACCTCAGAAACTTTTTTTAAAAAAAGGTCTTTAAAAAAATGAAATGAACCTAAAAAATCCCCTTAAATTTGAAGAGATCAACTGCTCTACTCCAAGCCCACAAAAAATGCTTTTTGCACACATTCTTTTTTTTTTTCCATTAGGGCTGTTACAGTAATACATACATGGGACCCAGGGAAGGCACTTTTAATGTGGGGTACTCACCCATAGATGCAATTTAGAGTTTTCTTATCTTTTTAATATGAACCTGAAAAAAGCCTATTTAAAAAAGCCCTCAAATTTTAAAATTTAATTTAATTTCTGATCCTGCATATCCAGATAATGACTATTGCCATCCATAAATTTAAGTAGCTCCATTTATGGATTTCGTGAATGGGATGGCTATTTCCATCCATTGTGGAAAAAAAAATATATTGTAAATTAGGTTCGTGTTCTTTTATCTGAATTTCACATGTTTACTATGTTTACATACTTTGGTTCATATGAGTGATTTATGATACAATTATGCTGTCTTTGTCAACGGATACTGTAATGGAGAACTTTTGACTTCTGATTCCTGTAGACTGTTTGATGTTTTAAAATGTAATTGATACTAAGTCTTCTAATTGACAACTCTCAGTCTCCTAAACTATCTTCATCATTTTGAAAGGGGTGGCAAGGAATTTATTGTTTTGTAAGTTATAAAAAGACAGTAGAGAGCTTTTACAGTAAAATATATACATTACCAGAGGAAGGCACTTTCACACTCTAGTAGTCGCCCATAGACACAGTTTAAAATTTTTCATTATTTTCATATTAAGTTGTACCCTAGCATATATTGTTTTTGTTTTTTCTAAAACAGCATTCCCAGGGTACCATGTATGTTTACATGGAATAGCCCTGATGTTTGACAGTAGTAGTATGCATCTTGTCATTTACTAAGAAAGTGTACATGCCTTAGTGATTTTTTTCCATTTGTGTCAAAACTATGCTTACATTTTTGGGAGACAGAAAGCATAATTTAATTACAGTGGCGTCAATGTTTTGATTTTGTGTTTGTTTTTGTTTGATAAAAAGTTGCATACCATAAAGCAAAGCATGGTTTACAATCATGGCATACTTTTTGATAACGGGTATTCTCTTTATGCTGACAAAAAATCTTGTAGTAGAAATTATTCATCTGTTTCAATTGCACTAGATTTATTAACCATTCCATTATTTTTCCAGGATGTGGCATGGCATCTGTTGCATGAAAGTCTGTTTGGGTCTGTGGCTGATGACCAAAAGCTTATGATGTAAGTTCATTCAGTGCTCTGCTTTAAAAAAAGCACAAAATTTTGGAAAATTGGATTTGTGATATAAAAAGAACACAAAATTTTATTTTATTAGTTTGAAAATGTTAACTAAATTGTGAAAAGTCGGGATACATTATCTTTTCATGAAAAACTGGCTTTGAGATGCCTTTCTGAGTACATGACTAATAGCAATTAAACTTTTGAATTTTAGTTACCAAAGGTTTTAAAAAAAATAGTTTGTTGTATTGTGTATTAGGCTTAGGAAAACCCTCTCCTTTGACTGGATGAAAATTGGCTGAGCCATGTAACATTACTACTCACTCATCCTTGGGCTGAGAAAATGCAGATTCACATCTTGAGAATAAACTGTTTGCATTTTCTACCCTTAACAATCATTAATATTCAGCATCGCCTAACCTCCAACTTGCATTAATTATTGATTTCTTTTGGCTGCTTGTTATCAGTCATGCAAAGGAAGCTGACTTGGGGATTTTCACACAGGTATTTAATACAGACTTGATATTAAAATGTCTAAATATCATGAAAATATTTTGTTTGGAGAGGAGGAACCTGTATAGTAGATAACTCCATAGATAATAAGAGACCTAATTTACACAATATAAAACTACATGGAATGATGGACAGGTGGACCATAGGTGAAATTGCCAATTCACCCGACACTCCTGTATCGATAGCTGGATTGACTGACAGGTGAACTGCGTATATGATACATGTAGCATAAGAAGAACTAATAAGAAAGTAATATCAACTCTTTAATAACACTATTTAGCATTATAAAACAGTACATAATTATACATCATTGGCATTCCTTGGGTCTCACCCTCCACTGCATGAGGTTAATGTGTAAGATGGAATAGAAGCATGCAGTATTTATGAGGTGGAGTCGCCAGTATGACTACTGTCAGGGCCGAATAGCCAACATGCACTACCTATGAGGCGGAATCGCCAGTGTGCCTGAAGCACTATCTATGAGGAGGAATCGTCAGTATGACTGATGTCAGGGCCGAATGGCCAACATGCCTTATCTATGAGGCGGAATCGCCAGTATGACTGATGTCAAGGCAGAATTGCCAATGTTTGACTGACTGACATAACTGTTAAGGCAGAATTGCCGCTGTATTGAGGCAGAGTCGCCGTAACTTGTTATGTCTGTAAGTCGAGTGGATTGGGGACAGAATGCCCAAACGACAAAGTCTTTATCAGGATGGTGTTGCAATTCTTCTTGGAGTCTAGTGATGTTGATGGGTGTGGTTGTCTGAAATGTTTCTAATGCTATATCCTGATTTAGTCATTGAGGTTTTGAAGGTGGCAGCACCTGCTTTTCCATCAGGTTGCACTTGAGCTGTGGATGTGTTTTTTGCAAGTCAAGCACACGTGCGCATTACTACAATTTGCTTGGAAACAGCCATTTGTTCCATTGAAATTATTACATATTTCTTTCCCTAAGTGTAATATCCTTCTCCGACCTTGTCTATCTACTGTAATCTGACTATTCACTGATGGACTTTGTCTTGGTTGACTAATTGCTGTCTGCACAGCGAGGTGACAGAAGTCTGAATCGTGAGCAAAACTCCAGCATTGATGGCATGGAACAGCTTTGTAAGCAGATAAGACATACGTTGGTAGCTTGGGATCGATTCTACTCTAATCTACTTTAATGTTCATGGAGCTGCAGTAAATGGCTGCTTTTCGTGCAAACTCTTTGTGGTACTCATAAAAAGCTTGGCTTCCTTTTGCTAGGGCATGCATTTTTATCATCTCTTTCTGATATAGATCCAATTCTTGAGTTCTGGAAGGGTAGGCATCACACATAATCGCCTTGTACCGACTAAACGCCAGTATGAACTCGCTAATAGTCAAGTTCTTAGACAACCTATGGTCGCAGACTTGTGTACTATTAGAAATTTGACCAGGAAACTTTCCCACTAACTTTGTGCCCCACTGACCTGACTGAATGGATGTTTGATCTTCAAATTCATGTGGCGTTAGAAGTAAAGATAAATTCACGTATTTACCTGCAATAATCTCTTTCCGCAATTGTGAGCTGACGGGGTCAATATCCGGTAGGGTAGAAATAGGCACACCATGGTCAGAAAACTCTGTGATAGCCGAAGCGATGCCAGACCTGGTTTCCGTGGCCAACATCGCTGTTGCGAGGGTATGCGCCTGTGTCTCAGTACACGGATATCCCGTATTGTTGGACATACTTAACTGGGTTTGCATTTTTATCACAGCCGCTTGGAGAGATGACACTGCTTCCAGTAGAACGGTATCCTTCTCAGGAACATGGTGTATTAGTTGTTGTTGTTGATAAATGTCTCCAGTGCTAGGAGCTCCCCTTACCGTGGGCACGAAACAAGGCATTCCTATTGCTCGCGGCTGCACACTACATTGACTGGTTCTCGAAGCTGAGCGTGGCGATGGATGGACTGAATTAACTGCATATGTAGATTGCCGAAGACTCGTCACTGGTTAGCTGGCAGAAATACCAAGCCCAGTCTCGTCTAGGTAAGAGGGCGATTCTGTGTGTACTGACGTCATCCTGAGCTGCTGCAAACCCTCCTGTGCGGGTGAGTCAGAATCCAGGGGCCTAACGGCTTGTGTTAGGCCGCCATCTTGAATTAGCTTCAAATTTTCTTCATAGATCTGCACAAGTTGAACCTTCTTTATAGAAGCCGGCACAATAATGTTAATTTCACGTATTTTTTTGAAGAAGTTTCCCCACTGACCAATTTTTTGGCGACTGAGCATCCCATTGTTGTCTGTTTTTTTTTTTTTTTTGCTCTACGACCGCGGCCCTATGAGAAGAGGAAAGCTGCTGCGATTTTTCCATGATATGCCAAAGTCCACAATTGCCCGCAGAAGTGAAACTTGTAAAATGAATGACCAGTGTCAGCTGCCTCAGCACAGCAGACCCTTGTCTCTGATTAGCTGATAGCCAGTCCAACTAGTGCGCGTGTCCACTGAACTGACTTTGAACTGACCCACATAACGGGCCTTGACTGGAATCCATTCTTTGTGTAAACATCATTTGATTACATTAAACACCTACTAAAATAATTGAATTTCATACCTAGCCCTCAATTTCTTAATGGTGTTTATGTTTACAGTGATATATTTAAGTACTCTAGGCGATACTGTAATCTATAGAAATTTTCCTTTTCAATTCGCTGTGCCACAACTTTATGAATTAGACCTGTAAGAAGATGAGAGTCAAAGAATGTCAAAATTTTGGGATTATCTTCTGGTCAGACACTGTTATGCTTTCCCCTAGACATCAGTATTTTGTAGACTACACAGCATTATTGATACATTGTTATGCCAAAGTGAAGACACCAGTAGATATTTTGGTTATTGTGTAATTGCTTTTCACAAGAAAACTTGCTAAGCTGCATTTTAAGTATCTTTGCAGTGTTTACTACTGTAATCTATTTATGAAGCACTTGTTGAGACTACAGCTGATTTGTCAAAATTTAATGATGGTCATAATTAAGGTTTGTGTAAAACGGTTTATGAAAAAATTGGTCCAGTCTCAAGGTTTTGAGAGAACATGTCCCAAAAAGTTTGGATAAAGGTTTGAAAAACATGTGGAAATGGGAGTGGCTGAGGTGGACAGTCGATGGAAATGTAGTTGGTCAATTCACAAGAAGTGAATGCCGGAGGACTGGCATTAAGTGATTTTGCAAGAAAGGTTCGAATTTTGCTATTCGCAGTAGTTTGGCGCTGCAGCCATCACCTCCAAAAGATGCTGCAAACTGAGAAATTGAATATCAGAAACACAAATTACAGCCAATAATTGAAGGTGCTTGAAAGAAGAATAAAAATTTTGAGAAAAAAATGAAAATATCTGGCTTATCAATGTCAACAGGTTGTGACCAATGGGGGATGAGACCAGTTAACTTGCATATAGTTGATGTGTTTGGGCGTTTTATATCCAGATTTTTTTTCTGAAAAGAGAAGTATCTTACAATATTTGTTGCAAAATGGACAAATTATTGTGACTGAATAACTGAACACTGACATGCACATTAATAATTTGAGCACCAGTATTACTGAAAAACAAGTTGCTGTGACAATGACCATTGATATTCTTCAAGAATTGTTAAAAGTTTTTTTCAGATGTTTGATTTTGGGGAATGAGTAATAACTTTGCAATATATTATGATAACAAGGTTCTTCAGAGCAGACCTGCCAACTCTTACGATTTTGCCGTAAGTCTTAGGAAAATTACTCTTAAAATACGAACTTGTGGCATACAAGCAAAAACTACGGGAAAATGATCGTTGCCAAAAAATCCGGAGAATTGGTTCATCTGTGTTTGATATGGATCCAGGTTTCATCTTAGAATTAGTAAAATTAGTCAGGGAACCAGACTAACTTTACAGCAGCACCCCAGACGCTTTAAACTGCACCTATTCGTTCATGCAAAGCGTCTGCATGATCAAACTGTTGATTACAGAATTTTTTTAAAAAATGTTGTCCAGAAGGTGATGCATGTTTAAGACAGAAGAGAAAAGCTTCTAAAGAAAGGGTTACTAATTAACACAGAAGAATAAAAAGGAGTATTCAGATTCTTGTGAATAAAAGTTGGAAAGGACACAATTACGTTTATTGGACATCACATGCCAATTTGAGTGTGTCTCGTGGCGGGAGATATGATTGCCGTCGTCATGTGAAATGGAAAAAGAATTTCCAAGAATTACCTCAAGTTGAGAGTTCAGCAACAAGCCATTGAGTTGCATAGGGTTTGGAACTAAAGTTTGTGCAACTGTACTAGTGGTAAATAAAGTCTACGTGTACTTTACAAACTTTTCAGTTGAACATACTGTTTATCGTCGCTGCGTCGAACTTTTATTTACATTTTCCAGCTTTACAATAGCAGTTATTGATATTTTATTACACCTTACTGAAAACTGGTCAATCTTGCAGAGAAAAATCATCTGCCTTACTGAGACGGACTCGTCAGGGTTGGCAGGTTTTTCACAGGATCAGGGGTGCGACCCCTTGAAACCCCATTCGGGAGGCCCCCCAACCCCCCCCGGCACATTTTTTCATAATTTTTTAGGGCGGGCCAAAATCATGCAGGGTTCGCACAGATTTGAAAAGTACTTGAATTTTCAACTGCTGGATGAAAAGTGCTTATTTTTTGAAAATCCTCTTGAAAAGTGCTTATTTTTAATGTCACTGGTGAAAAGTCCTTAAAAAGTGCTTGAAAATGAGCAAAAATCCTTAAAAAGTTACTTGAATTTTTAAGAAAATAAAAGACCAAAATTTTTTTTTAAAAAAGTAACCTCGGTGGAAAAATTGCAGAAAATGTCCGATCAACTGTATGCCTTTTACTTTCTGTGGCTTGGTCGGTAACTAAGGAAAGGGAGATTACTCAAGATTTCCGTTTAGCAGCATTGTGGGAATGGCAGTATGGCGGCTTTCTGTTTCTTACATCCCACATTGTGGCCTTGGTTTCTACATGAAAATGCCTGCCAGGGAAGTATGTTTTAAATCATGAATGGAAAGGCTCCTATAAGTGGGTCAAGGAGACCCAGGACAGACATAAAGCTTTGTGTTGTGTGTGCAACCAAGTTATAGACATCTGGACTATCGGTGAGAGTGCCCTTAAATCACACTGTAAAGGCACAAGTCAGTCTGAAGGTTGTTCCAAATGTAGATATCTGTGGTGAGTTCAGATATGAGACTCCTTGAAAATCAAAATAAAGGCCTTGAAAAGTCCTTGAATTTTGTCACATTTTACTTGTATGAACCATGTCATGTCTGCAGTTAACACTGCAGCACTTTATACCTGCACAGTGTAGCTTGATCAATATGCTTTGTACTATTTTCATACCTTCGCAGTTTACAGGGATTTGACTTTTCCAGCTTTAGTTGGTAGTGCAGACCTGCTAACCATTACAATTTTGCCATAAGTCTTACTGAAATGACCCTTAAATTACGGACCCAACATGTATAATAGCAGAAACTATGGAAAAATGGTTGTTGCCAAAAAATCTGGATAATTGGTTTGTCCCTGTTTGGTTTGGAACCGGGTTTCTTATTAGAAATAGTGGAAATGGTCAGGTAACCAGACTAACTTTACAGCAGTACCTCAGACACTTTAAGCTGCACATATTTTTTCCCATGGAAAAGCGTCTGCATGATCAAGCTGTTGATTATAGAATTTTAAATGGCGTCAGCTAGCAATGCATGTTGAAGATGAAAGGGGAAAATAAGCCTCTTAAAAAGTGTTAATAATCGACAAAGAAGAATATAAACGAATATTCAGATAATTGTGAATAAAAGCAGGAACAGACACAATTCATTTTATTGGACATCACGTGCCAAATTTGAGTGTCTCGTGGTTGGAGATATGATGACATCATGTGAAATGGAAAAAAAATTCCAATAATTGCATCGAGTTGAGAGATAGCAACAAGCTCCTGAGCTGCATAGGGTTTGAACAGAAGTTTTGCAACTGTACTAGTGGTAAATAAGGTCTGCGTGTACTTTACAAACTTTTCAGTTGAGCATAATGTTTACCGTCGATGTATGTTTCGAATATGGAATTTTTTAATACGTTTTCTAGCTTTACAATAGCAGTTTATCATATTTTGTTATACCTTACTGAAAACTGGTCATACTTAGGGGGAAAAAATCAATTGCCTTACTGAGACAGTCTTGTCAGGGTTGGCAGGTCTGGATTTTTATTGCAGGTTTTTCTTTTTTTTTTTCAAAATCCTGGCAGACTTTTCCATTGTTTTTTAATAGGAATATTTTTTCCCATGATATAATTCAAAGGGAAAGAAAGTAACAAAACACCAAGACACTGTGTATCAGAAACTAACCGTGCACTCTGGAATTTTTCATGGTTTCATTATTTCTTGGTGCATTTTGTTGCAGTCTGGAGTAATGTCTTGCAGATATTTCGAAATAATTTCATGGGATCTATGGAATTGAAATCCAATGAAAGAGGAAAATGTGTAGACATCAGTACATTCGACCAGTTGAAAATTTTTTTATTTCAAATGGAGCTGATGAGAGCAAAAAGATGACCATAAAAAGGTTTTTTGGAATATATTTGGAAATTGGGGGAAACTAGATTTGTCTGGTGCATGAGCTGCAGAAACAAAATTAGTTGTGGATTAGCTGGCAGAAGCATTATTTAACCATGCTAAAATGAAAAAAACGACACAGGCCAGAAAGACAAGGCAGGTAGAGTAGAGTACTTGTGTGTTGTAATAAATATTAATATTAATAGTTAATAATTGATAATAATAGTTAATATTAAATTTGTACCTGTTTTGATGATTTTGAAAGTGTTGTGTAGGTTTTCAGTTGCTTGTGAATTATGTACTTTGCATGTGTCTAACATATGCATGAAAATTGTCAGGGTTGTTTTTGTTTTCTTTTGTCTTGAGACTGGTTCATCCCTGAGTGTACCATCTCTTTATATGTACTGTTTTTATACCTGTTACAGCTGGGACACTCGTTCAAACAACACTAGCAAACCAAGCCACATTGTTGATGCCCACACGGCTGAGGTCAACTGCCTGTCCTTTAACCCTTATAGTGAGTTTATTCTGGCCACTGGATCTGCTGATAAGGTATGGGGAAAACAATTCTGTGGCATAATTGTCTTGCCTGTGAGAGGAGACACAAATATCATTTGAGCTGTATTGGACCAAGTTTAAGAGTTTGTGTAGTTTAACTGGTGACACTTGTGCAGGCAAGCTTTGCTGTCTTTTGATAGTGACGTTGTTTACATTGATTGCTGTGTTCAACTGACACTTTGTAAACTATGATTGTATACTTACATTTTGTACCTTGTCCTGCTTAAGCAGAAAGTTGTCCTAATGCCATTCACATGAAAAATGCCATGGTCTTGGAACACTTGGATTAAAATTTTGACTGTTAGCTTTCTTAAAGAGTTTAGGCTGTCTGCAAATAAAGTCATGTAATCTGACAGTTGTTTAGGGTAGTAATATAAGTTGGAAGACTTAAAGTCGCCAAAAAATGCCCTATCCTCATAAAAAAAAGTCTGCAACTTATTTGGACATATTATACTTATTTGACAAACTGGAAACCTAGTCATCTGACCATTAGGTATGGTGGGATTAGTATGAAAGTAGTATCCCTGTATATTTTGAGATCACAGTTGATTTGTGGAAACTTCTTTTCTTTTTTAAAAATGTATTTCCCACTTTTTATATGTAAATATGTGCAAAATAACAATATCAATTGCATATTTTGAAGATGGATCTGAGTAAGCTTCTAACATTGAATGAATATTCTCATTTATGTTTTCAGACTGTTGCACTGTGGGATCTAAGGAATTTGAAATTAAAGCTCCACTCTTTTGAGTCACATAAAGATGAAATCTTCCAGGTAATAATAGATTTCTGTATAGAGATGAAATCTTCCAGGTAATAATAGATTTCTGTATAGAGATGAAATCTTCCAGGTAATAATAGCAGACATGCCTACCATCCTGCATTTTGCGTATTAGTCCTGCAGATATGCATTTGAAAATTCGCAAAAGTGGGGATAAAAAATCTGCATGTCATAAAATATGCTATCACCGACCAGAACAGGAAATTATCAAATCTGCGCATGCGCGATGGTTTAAAATAGCCATTGCAAACACGTGTGATATGAGGCGGTTCTAATACAAAAGTCTACATTCACAGATTCTTTTATATTCTGTTTACAATGAATTGTTTCTTGATTCTGGACAAAAAATTCATGGCTTCTAAAAAGCAATTGGATATTGAAGAAAGTGACTCAAAACTTACATCAAAAGAATGCTCGATGTTTTTGTAAAGAATACGCTGATGAGTATGAATTCTTCAAGCCAGGAAAAAATGCAGACACAAATGCTTTCAGCAACATCTGTAATTGTGAATTTTCAATAAAGTCTGGAGGAATGTTCAATATACGCAGACACGTTTCAGGAAAAAAGCATTCCAACCTTGAAAAAGAAGTTAAACGCTTTAAGAAAATTGTTGGATTTTTTTTTTTTTATTATAGGCTGGATCAAGTGCGACTTCATTTCAATGCCTAATTATGATGTAATTAGAGCTGAAGTTTTGTTAGTAGATATTATTACTGAACTCAATCTGCCTATAAGTGCACTTGATACATTTTCAAAGGCTTTTAAAATTATATTTAGTGACTGACATTGCTAAACAATTTTAGTGTGGTAGAGCAAAAGGAACTGCTATTGTTAAAGAAATAGTGGCCAATACTACATTAAAATTAGCTGAAAGAATGCGGAATTGCCCATTCACTGTTTCTACAGATGGAAGCAGTGATTTAGGAAACTTCAAAATCTTTCCTGGACTTGAATTTTGTATATTTGTATATATTGTAAATAGGTGGGTACTGTGTTTTATACAAAAGTATTTATTATAAATATGCATTACTAGTATTTAATGGTGTTTTGAGAGAATTTATTATGTTTATTCACTCTAACATTCTTATGTTCCTCATTTTCATGCTCTGTCCCTCATTTTTGGTGGTGGCGTTCCTCAAAAACGTTTTCTGGGGTAGGTATGTCTGTAATAGACTTCTGTATAGAGGTGAAATCTTTCAGGTAATAATAGTCTTACAGAGATGAAATATTTCAGGTAACGTCTGCAATAAAATCTTCATGTAATAATAGTCTTCTCTATAAAGGTGAAATCTTCCAGGTAATAAGGCTTCTGTATAGAGACGAGATCTTCCAGGTAATAAGGAATCTGTATAGAAATGAAATCTTCCAGGTAATAAGTAATCTGTATTGATGCGAATTCTTCCAGGTAATAAGTAATCTGTATTGATGCGAATTCTTCCAGGTAATAAGTAATCTGTATTGATGCGAAATCTTCCAGGTAATAAGTCTTATGCATAGAGATAGTCTTCCAGCAGGGTTCCCAGTTCCTACCAGGAAGTTGGGAGAAATGATATATTTTTCCTGATTGTGAAAAGTCCTTGAATTATGCAAATACTGATAAAAGTTGGTGAAAAACCTCGGAATTTTTCACCACCACTTGATAACAGAAACAAGTACATAACTGAGTCATAACTGAACAGGTTTAGAGGTAAAATTGAGGAGGTGGGTGCCACTAAGGCCATGACCACCCCCACCTCATATTAATTTATTTTTAGCTCACCTGGACACAAGTTACAGGTGGGCTTGTGATATGGTCCTTCATCCATTGTGTTATACAAAGTTAATTGTCCTCCCACGATTGCAACTGTCACCTTTTCAAAAACCACTCTTCAGAATTTGACCAGATTTGATACAAAACTTTGTGGCACGATGCTTTTTCAAATGTGTTCAAATGATGTATGGTTGCCTTTACTTAAAATAGAAAACAGTTAAATGACTTCTTCGCAAACACCACTCAATATTATTTGAACAAGTTTGAAAGAAAGCATCCCAGCATGAGACGCTTTCAAATTTGTTCTGATGATGCCAGTCTAACATCACATAGTACCACCATTAGTAAAAATAGAAAAATCTTTAAACACTGTCTCGAAACAGCGCAAAAGACAGAAATTTGACAGCAAACATACAGGCATGAAGTTCTTTAGAAATGTGTTGAAATGATTCCAATATACCATAATCTGTGGCTGCTGTTAATAAAACACAAAAAGACTTAAAATATCGCTCTAAATAATTTGACGGAAATCATCATACAAGAGCTTTCAGTTGGGTTAAAATGAAGCTGATCCACCATCAATTATGACTGCTGTTACTATGAAATAGAAAAACCTTTAAACGATGACTTCTAAAAAAACCACAGAATTTGACCAAATTTGATGGAAAGCAAATACATTGTAATGCCATGTAGTGTATATACATTTAGGGTGAAGTTTTGAACAGTTTGTCATTTTGAATTGGGGCCATGTTTCTGGGAAAATGACTTGTGTTCTAAATGCCAAGAAAGTGTTCTTTTACATACGGTCCAGGAAAAAGACGACGACACCAGCAATGTTGCAACTATATCCTCCAAGCTTTTCATTCCGCTCTACAAAAGGACTCCTGTATGTCAGAAAAATAAGTCCTGAACGTTTTTTTTGCTAATGTTTATCAAAGAATACTGAAATTAAAATCTCTCGACTGTTTGCAAGGCGATGCAAAAGAACCAAAATGGTAAATTATTTGGTATATTTCAGTTGCAGGAAAAGTTTTGGGTAATTTGAGAGATGTTAACGGTAATTGTTTTTAATTTTGCAGGTTCAGTGGTCTCCTCACAATGAGACAATCCTAGCATCTAGTGGCACAGACAGACGGCTACATGTCTGGGACTTGAGGTAAGTTTTCATGTCCTTTACAAAACCGGAAGTGATCAATACACCATTTAGAAAATGTACTTCCTGTCTGAATCCTATGCTAAATTGTGAAGGTTTGTAGCTGGCAAAAAAGATACGGTTTGAAAATAGAGACGGCGATTTTTCTAGGATAATAGCATTTTGGGCTTAGCTTCACCATTTTTGGGAAAAAGTTCAACCAAATGGAAATAAAATATTCAGGTGCAAATTTTATAGACCTTTGATAAAGTGCTTCATACGCCCGCAGGAATCTCAATACAACTGTAATTTTTGTTGACTGAAGAGGAAGCAGTGTCTAAATAGGCATTCAAAAAAGATCATTTTACTCAAGTTTTCCTGAGAAATGAATTCTGTACTTAAAGTATTTTGAATTAAAGAATTATGACAAGAATTAAGTTTTCCTCGGATCACGTTTTTATTAATTTCTGTTAAGCTTGCCTTAGCGGAAACTTGATAACAATGATCACTTGGTGTCCACATGTATGTCAGTGAGAACATCCATACCCAAGATTAAAATCATTGTGAAAGTTTTTAAGCTCAAGCTCAGTGTTAAAGTTTTTTAGTTTTTAGATTTAGTTCAGTATTAAAGATTTTATGATTGAGGCTCAGTGTTGAAGTTTTTAAGATAGGCTCATTGTTGAAGTTTTTAAGATAGGTTCAGTGTTGAAGTTTTTAAGATTAAGCTCAGTATTAATGTTTTAAAGATTTAACTATTTTAAAAGTTTTTAAATTAAGCTTTGTCAGATTGAGCTCTTTTAAAGTTTTTAAAATTAATCTCTGCGTTAAAAAGCTGTTTACTTATAGGTAAATAAAAGAGTGGCCTTGTAAGAATGAATCTCTTGTAAAACCAGAGATTTGGGTGGTATCCAGCTGATGCTACATATTGAAGATATTTACATTTGGTTAAAAAAAATCGGAATTATTAAAAATGTTATATCTGAATATATTTATCTTTTTTCTAGCAAAATTGGAGAGGAACAATCTGCAGAAGATGCTGAAGATGGTCCACCAGAGCTGTTGGTGAGAATTTTAATCATATTGCATTTCTAATGTCCTGTTCTTCCTTATTTTATCTTTCCTTCCTATTTTCTATGCATCACCATGAAATTTGAAAGATATATTGTTACCCTTGTCTATCAGCACATCTACTTTTGCAATGAGGTTGCTATGTTTTCAGCGATGCAAGAAGATAAAAGAAGAGGATAGAAGAAGGAAGATGACCGATAGACTAAAGAATTGCTTGAAAACAAAATATTTCCTTTCCTTACTTTTTGATCAACATAAAATAAATATGATTTACCAAATACATGATTGTCATTAAAGTCTGTTCTTGATTTAGTAGAAATACACACAAGATCTTACGATTTTTTGCAAATATCCTTTGAAAAACAATAGCTTGTCATACTTGAAATAGAACTTTACTTACCGTGCACTTTGACTAGTTGATATATATGATGGCAGTTTTTCATTGCCCTTTTCAGTTCATTCATGGAGGACACACAGCCAAGATCTCTGACTTTTCATGGAATCCCAATGAACCCTGGGTAATCTGCTCCGTATCAGAGGATAACATCATGCAAGTCTGGCAGATGGTTAGGAATTGTTCTTTTTTACTTGCCTTATCTAACAATAGTATTAACTCGGCCATTTTTATGGTTGTTTGACAGCAATGACTACTAGAAGGTATGGAATTCATCATTGCAAATCCATGTTTGCTTCAAGGAATATAATTCCTAAAAGCCTATGGCATGATGCCTGCGTCTGTTAATAAGAATAGTGTATTCCTTATAATAAGGCAATTTCCAGTCAATACATGTAATTACACATGGATTATTCTAATCAGTTGAGAACACAATTAGTGGTTACTTCCCTTGGTATAGTTTGTTTTCTTCTGTGTTGCAAATCAAACAGTAGAGACAGAATCATTTCAATAAAAACTGCTCATTAAAGATAATTGTTAAAATATGTTACATTATTTTATGAATTTTGTAATCAGAACACTAACAGGAGATGAAGTGAAGAAATGCTTGACACAATTATAGTTAAGATTCCTTGTATTTTGAGAGATACTTGTCTTGTTTATGATTGATCCTGTTTAATGTAGATTTTGTTGATCCTGTTTAATGTAATATTGACCTAGAGGGTTTTAATATAGTTTTTACCTGAACCCTGCCAACCATGTTCTCAGTACATTGATTCTTACATGATGAAAATTTTGATCATTTAGTAGTTGTCCCCATATATATCACTCGTCATCCTGTGTAAAAAGATGAGACTTGTCATCTTGTGTAAAAAGATGAGACTTGGGTACCATGCATTATAGAAATCATTTATAATTCTTGTGTGCATCTAGAAGTGGTCTTGGTTATATTCAGAAATAGCTGTTCAATCATGCAAGGATCTAATAAGGCGTGAATGCAGTGGACATAATTTCTTGTTCATGTTTGTACTTTTGTCCCTATATTCCCAATCTCACTGCCTATTAAGTCGTTAATATTATGATTAAATAACAATCCAGGTTTGCATAGAAAAGCTATGAAATGTAATTTTTTAATGTAAAAAAAAAAAACTGGAGAAACCCTCAATAAATCAGCCTTAATCCAAATTTATACAGGGATACTACTTTCATACTAATACAGCAATTTGCAACAGTAACTCAATGGTTAGCTGATTAGAAATTCTAATTTCTAAAGAATTAAACTGTGTCCAGATAAGTTGCAGACATTTTTTTTTTTTTTGTAAATAGGATGAGACACAGTATGGAGATGTGGACTGCAGTCTTTCCAAACTTAATACTGAGTTGTAGAGGCCTAATTGCAGTCTTCCCAAACTTAATATCAAGTTGTAGAGGCCTAATTAAAGTCGCGTCAATCTTAAAACAGAGTTAAAGTGGCCTTTATGGATCCCTTTCACAGTGCTTCTTTCGGATGAGTTGCCATTCCCAATATTGATTGCTAAAATTCAACACGAGGCTATCACTGCTGGGTGAATGTTTTTTATATTAATTAGGAAATGGTGATCAGTGTTGAAAAGTCAGAATATCATGACATCATGTACACGTACTTATAGTGTTAATAAACAAATATGAGCATTCAGAATAATAATATAATACTAATATTGTTACGTAAATGTAATTTAATTGTGCGTTAGTTTTAAATTTTTTTATGATAACTTTATTCACTGGATTTGACATTTTTTCGGAAAATTCTGTTTTCTTTTTAGCCTGATTAAAAAGCAGTAGTGTTGCTAAATTGTATTTTTAACTGACCTAGTTCTTGACCTTGATTCAGTATTTGTAAACACAAGAGTGAAAATCATTCGTCGTAATCAAGGTCATATTTGGGTTGCATCAGCTCTGTTGTAATCAACCTTTTGTTCTATTTTTATTATTATTGAATCATACAGTAAGATTTGTTCAGTACAATCGAACCTGTAAATAGCCTATGTGGTAATTGACATATTATTTTACTGCGTTTGGATTAAGTGATCATGTGACCCATCACAGGGTCTAAACTGCGTTTAAGTTAAGGGTTAAAACAGATGTTTCTTAGTGGATTTAGTCAGTCGTAGTTTACACCTTCAGAACTCAAGGTGTTGTTTATTGTTGATGCCAGTTTGATTTAAAATTCTTCTATTTTTTGGATTTAATAATTTATATTCCCTGGAAAATACCAGTGCTCATAAAAATTCTTGGACAAAGACATTTAGTGGAAATTATTCAGAATTCTAAAGCCGTAATATTATTCTTGATTCATAAAATTCCACAAGGAACTGTTGACACGTCAACACAGGACAGGATGTAGAAGATGTCATCGCCTTCCACCTTGGAACTTCATCAGGATTCGAACTTTGATTCAGTTAGAACTTTTTAGTGATAGGACTTATATTTTTAAATTCTAGAACTAATTTTTGGATTAGATTCACAAACTGTAAGTCCTTTTTCATATTTTTACCTTGTTTTCTAGGGAAATAAATTATTTTTATTAAATTTTACAAAGCTTGTTGGCTTTACTCTTTTCTTTGTTACTTTTGTACGAGCCTATACATAACAATATTCCCTAATGTTTTTTTTTTTTTTTTAAATATTAAATAACGCAGCCAGGCAATTTTTCTTTTAGAAATTAGGTTAATACTTTATCTTATTTTGCACTAAACCAATTTAAGCAAGTTCTTTTTAAGTTTTAATAATATTTGTTAAATCATGTTTAGAGGTATATCCAGTGTAGCTGTCAAAAAATGTTGAGGAGTATGTAGTTTAACTTGCAACTACAATCGGTGGAAAAAGAATCACTATTCTTGCAGGTCCAGAAGGCATTGGACCTTCCCCACCCTTTCTGTCAAACTTGAATTTAAAATAACATTTTCATTAGTTGCAAATGGACTAGCACCAGTTTTGGTCTGTAGTGAAATGTACCATTCTCTGACTAATGGACCAATGTTCAACCCTGAAAATGTCTGCATAAACGCTGAAACATAAACCCATTTTCAGACCCATCCTGGGTTTACGTCGTACAATTGTCAAAACAATTTTAAAATACAGGGCTTCCATTAAATTGATATTTTATTGAGTCCTCAGGACCACCACATTCAGATTTTATTGGGTCCTTACAAGATGTTAAAGGGTCCTACTTTATAGTTTCCACAGTATATTATGTGTCTGCATGTGTGTGTGAGTGTGTGAAAGCTCTTACTAGAATGTTGGTGAAACTAAGCAAAAGCCGCAGTCCCCTCTCGCAAGCATGTTGGATATACATGAAGTGGATAAATGTCAATTGTAATGCCAGGAATAAAGAGACATAAAACCTTGTCAGTTTTACTTGTTTGTAATTCTTTCAATATTCATGTATTAAAATTAATGTGCCATCAGTCGACTTGGGAACACACTACACAAGGCCGTTATTTAGACAGTAATATGACATGCCCTCTGAATAAAAATATTGGGCAAGGTGTCTTAATTACAGAACTGGATGATCATGCATTTAATTTTAAAGTTTGCAATGAACATTCATTTGCTCAGTCTCGAGTGCTGTTTTGTTACTCTTATATTCTTCTTTTAAAGTTTGTAAAACTATGTTGATTTGTCCTTTTTTTCTGATCTGACATGTTTGGAAGTTTGCAACAATCCATCTACTCAAACATTTTTCGTCGTATAACATCCGCAAGTCACACAGTAAAGTGTCTTGCTTATAATCTGGCACCATTTTCTATAAAACCATAGACTGGTCTGCTATGTAATTTTATTATGAATATAATGAATCTGCCTGGCTAAGTTAGATTGATGAAACCCGTATGTTTTCTTGGAAATAAAATGGGTCAAATACAGTTGCTATAAATAGAAAAAAAGGAAAATTCTTCTTTAGCCGTGATGTTTTGAAAGCAGATTCTCAAATTTATACGAATGGAATTAAAGAGATGAAACTAAAAATGGTAAACTCAACTTTGGTCTGTTTTTTTAATATATATTTTATATTTTTAATTTACCAAAACAGCATAATCCATATTCTAGGGAAGATCAACGTCATTTGTTGTAAAAGGTGTAATGATTACGACAAAAGCATAATGGCTGGCATGTATGCATTTAACCACAAAAATACTTATCCAGATTTGCAAACGGCATTTTGTTCAAGTCTTGATGTGAAAGCAACAAATGGTAGTAATATTTATTATCACAGGGTTTATCTTCTAATTTAATTTGAATCCTTAGCACGTTGTCCTTTTGAGATCATGTGCACTACTGTATACATATTCTGATACACTCGAAAATGAACACAGTACACAATTAATGAGTATGACTTCAACATATGGCATTGAAAATCCGTGAGGCCTCTGTTTTGTGAAACCTCGACCTTTTCTGCAAGCTGGAAATTGATTTGGTCAGTAACGTTTTTGCGCCGTTAGGGACTCTTGGGCTGGGGTTTAATGTCATTTTTTAAAATTTTACTGTGTCAGGGATTCTATTGTTTTTATATTTTAATTAAAATAACATTATTCCGTTGTTTGGTATTTTAATTAACATATTTCAGTAGTTTGATATTTTAATTAAAATAATTATGTAGTTTTTGTATTTTCATTTGTCACAAAAAACCTTTTATCTATAGGTATTGTAATTTGATAACATTATTCTATAGTTTTTTTTAATTTTATTTTAAATAACATTATCATTTTCATATTTTATTTTAAATAATATTACGCTTTAGTTTAGGTATTTTAATTTAAAGTGGGGGCCCCGAGTGGCCGAGTGGTCTAAAGTGCTCACCACTCTGGATCACTGCCATCACCTCTATCTGCTTGGGTTCGAGTCTCAGGCTCGGCTAACGTGGGTACGTGAGAAAGCCAGCCAGTAGCTTCTCATGGGTCGGTGGTTCTTGCTGGAGTTTTCCAGGGTTCTTCCTCCACCAGTTATGCTGGCCACCATGTATAGCCTATCTTGTGCTGAAAAATGGCGTTAAACCTTACAACAACAACAATATTAATTTAAAATAACATTCTATAGCTGTAGTATTTTATTTTTCACAGATGCAATCACTTTTCACATACACAAATAAGATTTCTGTTCCTTGAAACTTAATCTCAATCATATGCCTTTCAGCAAAAATTGAAAATTCGATTTTTTTTCTTCAGAACATGTTTCTTTCATCACTTTATTGTTTTCTCTACTAAAATGGTTGTAAATCTTATGAAAATTCATTTCTAATTTTTTTTTTAAATCTTCAGTCCATTTAGTGTTTTCGGAGAGCCATAGATTGTGAAATGTTGGATGTCAACATCATACTTGCGCCTATTTTTTTAACAGTGAGGTGTCCTTTTTCATGCAAATTAGGGTGTTAATACAAGATACTAGCATGGCAGTTTGTCACTGTCATTATCATTGTTCAGATTTGTTCAGAGTTTTTTTAATTGTTTGACAGTTAAACATTGTAAATGCTCTAGGCTATAATACAATTCTCACGTTCTGACATTTTGATTATAAATCTCAAAGTAGTAAGCGCCTCGTTTTGGAATTGAAAGATCATCCGAGAACAATATTTTCAGGTAATGTTAAACTGGTCCAATGAAATCTTCCCAAAATTGATATTGAGGTGTAGAGGCCTAATTGCAATATTTTTTCAACTCAATACCGAGTTGTAGAGGTCTAATTGCAGTCATTCCAACCTTAATATTGCATTATAGAGGCCTAATTGCAGTCTTTCAGAAGTTAATACTAAGTTGTGTAGAGGATTGACTTAATACTGATTTACAGAAGCCTAATTGCAGCCTTCCCAAAACTTGATACTGAGTCATAGAGGCCTAATTTACTAGAGTTATAGCAGCCTAATTGAAGTCTTCACAAAACCTGATAAGTTAGAGACGCCTAATTGCAGTTTTTCTAAACTAATACTGTGTTATAGAGGCCTAATTGCAGCATTCCCAAACTTAATACTGAGTTAGTTGAGGATTGCAGTCTTCCCAAACTCAATACTGAGTTGTAGAGGTCTAATTGAAGTCTTCCCAAACTTAATGCTGAGTAATAGAGGCCTAATTGCAGCCTTCCCAATCTTAATACTGAGTTATAGATGACCAATTGCTGTCTTCCCAAACTTAATACTGAGTTGTAGAGGTCTAATTGCTGTCCTTCCAAATTTAATACTGAGTTGTAGAGGTCTAACTGAAGTCTTCCCAACCGCAATACTGAGTTGTAGAGGTCTAATTGAAGTCTTCCCAAACTTTATACTGAGTTGTAGAGGCCTAATTGCAGTACAGTAAAACCTTGATTATCTGGCACCTGATTAACCCTCGGGGCATTGGACATCAAAATATTAAAAACAGGTACATGTATATATGTAGATATTATGATTTTTTGATGACCCGGTCTGTTGTATAATAATTTTATTGTACATATTCTATTATCCGTCCATTTTCGTGTCCATCATGGTCTCGGTCCCCCACCCTGACGGATAATCGAAGTTCTACTGTATTTCCATACTTAATACTGAGTTATATAGGCCTAACTGCAGCCTTCCCAAACTCAGTTAAGTTTTCTGTAACCACTTAGTATTTAGAAGTTTCTTGATAAATGATTCACATTTTTAAAATTTTCATTATATACCTCCATTGATTAATTTTCATTATAGATATTTGTGACATCATGTTTGTCCTTTTTTTATAGGCTGAAAACATCTATAATGATGAGGAACCTGACACACCAGCTGGAGAATTGGAGGCCAGCGCTTCATAATTTCCCCCAATGTTTTGAAATGCATTTATGGAGAGAATATCAGGTTATAACAAACTTATCAGACATTTGATGGAACTTCATTTTTTGAAGGATAAAGCAAAATTATTGTTGGTTAGGATAAGAAAGTCTGTCTGTGCTACAATTTTCAGATGGTCAAGTGTATGTATTCTAATTGCTACATAATGTGTAACAGGCCATAAAGATGTGAACATTTAGTAAACACTGGTTTTGTGTGTTTTAGACCTGTGGATCATTCTTTTGTAGCAAATATTTACTTGTAAAATGTGTCCCATCAGCATTTGGTTGGATCAGATATTTACATTAAGAAGTCATCATGGTACAATTCACAATATGCAACCTAAGGTACATTTTCAATATATTTATCCACTTGAGGGTCTTTTAATATTTAGAAGGTCTCTTGATAGAGTGGTGCCATTATATGTGTTGACATATTGGTTTTACTTCTAATTATGCAGATTACAGACAGACATAAACTTATCATCTGTTCATGCGCTATTCTCATCCTTGACAACATAAAAAGGTACTTCCAAATGTAATATCTTAGGTCTCAGTGATTTTTATTCCGCCTTTTAGGTCATTTCAGGCTTCTCCATTTGATCAGGTGCAGGGCTCATCTTGGTCACCGTGTCCTTTGTTTTGCATGATATGAATGCTTTTAAAAGATTTTATTGCAAATTTCATGTGTTCACTTAAATTTGGAAGGCATTAGGCAGTTTTCAAAACAGAATTGGTGCAGTTTCCTCATACAGGGAAAGTCTTATAACATGTATGAATATAGGAGCAGATATAACGGCCAAATCCTTCGCATTGTACCTCCTGCAGGTGCAAAACAACTGTCACAAATTATTTTTAAAAAACCTACTTCCTTTCTACAAATTAACATGGCGAGTTATTTGTGCAGTTTGGAATGTGCCCACCCCTCTTGTCGATTCTGTTGACACATTAAATTGCTAATTACATGTATCAGGGTTAAACGAAACATTCTATACCTGTTCTCCGTTTCGACTTCACAGATCACTTAATTGGCACTCACTTTTTGCGCATAGTTTCTCTTTTGCTTTGTTTCATTTTTTTTTTTTTTTTTTTTTTTTTTTTTAGTTCAGATGTCAACACTTTGGTGTGTCACAGAGTGAATAAACTACAAGTCTGATTGTTTTATTTTGTTTGTTTGTTTGTTGTTTTCATTTTACACTGGACTTGAACAGATAATAACCACCAATCAGAATAGAATGTAACATTTCATGCCGTGACCAACTGGAAGTGCAGCTGTCATATTTGATGCAAGTGGACAAAGTACGAAGTAACAGTGGAACTTTATGTACAGGGGTTATAAAATGATCAGTAAAGTACATAAATCACATGCTGGGGACAAATTTAAAATGTCTTCTTTGTGTGAGTATATTGTCAATGGCTGAGCATAACTGATAAAATAAACAACATGGGGGAGGGCAGATTGAAACCACACAAGTTAGTTGCTGTGTGTTTGTTAATTTGCAAAGGTTAGTGGTGTTATCAATAGCTTTTCTTTGTTTCCAATGTAAATGCATGTGCCTGCTATGGCCAACTCAGATGAATTCTCAGTTTAACAAATAAGCTGCAAAAAAGGACAAATAATTAATCCTGACTTCTGAAAATTAAAATGTGGGGTAGGTATCATTTTGTATAGATTGTTCATCTCTTGTATTGATATGCAGAAAATACAAAGGATTCAGTTTCTTTCTGCATCTCAAATTGTTGAATTTGTGTGTGCATCTTCAGAATTAGTTTGGTAGTTTGTATATTGAAATCTTACTATTGTAAATTTAATGCCAAATTTAATGTATTGAAATCTGACATTGTATTATATAAATTTAATGCTAGTTGTGATGCATTGAAATCTGACTTGTGTATTATAAATTCAATGCCAATTGTATGTTAGAAATGTTTGGATTCATCAGTTTAAAAGATAACTGAATTGTAGGGGTTTTTTAAAATTCTTTTTCCCATAAGGATTAAAAATTGTTTTGTCTCCTTGGAAGGAACATTATTATTTGTAATTATTCATAAGATAAAGAGCATTTTAATGTTTTTGTGTACGTCTTCATTTAATGATGAAAAAATCATGTATCATTGTTGTGTTCTTTTAGGTTAGATTGCAAGCATTTGCGATCTGTTTTCTCCATGGTCATTTTAAATGTTAATAAAATTTACAATGCATCTTCGTGAATGAAATTTTTGTGGTTTATTGACACCCTTATCTAGCAGTTGCATATGCATTTATTCTTTATTTGCCATTCTAGTTGGGTGTTGTCTACTGCAAGTCATGATATGTTATTTTTCACTAGAATATTACATTATGTATGTTTGCAGCATACACAATCTTCAGCAAAACATTTTAATTGTAACATATATTTGTGAATTGGTTCACTAAAATAGCAAAAAGCAAATTGTGTTATTTGTATTGCATGGTGAAACCCTTGTTTCTTTTAAGCTAATACTGTCGACATCAATTATTTGACCTGTTCTGATTTCTGAAATGCTCTGAAATGATTCAATGGTTATCCAGTGGTTATCCAAAAGGAAAATATTTGATAATGTAAAAATTCAAAAACAGGGACCTTTAGGTAAATATTGTTGAAATTTGGATTTTTTAACTGAAGTCATAAAAAAAAAAACATTGCTAAAATTAACTTGTCAAAAAGTAATTCCCCCAAAATATATTTTTGATTCTCTTCTTGGATTTCTATATCTATGGAAAGGACATAGTGTTACCCATGCCAATCTATCTTCTTATGCCACATTAGTATCGTGTCTGAAGTGAATTCCGTTTCCATTCAGTGATTATTTTTAAAAACCAAATTCAGTACAAGGCTTTATATTGAATAAAGACGCCTCAGTGAATTTTCATGAGGGTTATGGCTCCTGTACAACTCAGACTTTGCCCTTCAGTATGTATCAAACTTTGTTTCTGCCAAGTAAGTTTGAATGATTTAATTGATATAAAACAAAATGGTATTTTCACATTAGGAAGATTTCTGTGGGGTTGTATTTTCATTACTGTAAGTGGAATCAAACTGCAGATGACAGATTGTGATCTGCCATAGCATAATGCATATGCTTATCATGGTCTGTATTCAACTGATTACCCCTAACAAACTGCACAGACCCATATCTGCCAGCGCATTATGACAGCAGATCTAGGTCTTTGCAGTTGGACTTCTTATAAGAGAGTATATACAGTAATTGCAGCAAAATGAAATGGAGTTATTTTCCCTGATTGACTTAGAAATTTGTCTTCATCTGTCAGAACTTTGTTTCCACTCAGTAACCTCTCAAGGATTTCATTTAAAATAAATTTGGTATGAAGCTTATATTAGGAAGATCATGGTAAAGTTCGATTCTTGACATTTTTTCACAAAATTTAATGAGGTATGGACCCTATTTGACATTTGAACTTTGCACTTCAGAATTCTGTTTATGCTCAGTAACTAGACAAACTGATTTTGGCATGAAGCTTAGGACTTGTAGATAAACTGATTTTGGCATGAGGCTTAGCATTGAGAAAAATTGGGTTCATTTTAATCTTCATTGTTTGTTGTTGACATTTAACAAAGTTATGATGCCTGTTTTAGAACTGCATCATTCAAGCCTAGGGCTTAAAATTAGTGTTAGCCCACTATTCGGAGGGTACTAAATTTTCTTCCAGACTAGTAATTCATAATTTTAAGAGTCTAATGGCACGTAAAATGTTAATTGTCACCAGGTAGCATTTATTATGCTATTGTATGCAGTTTTCTAAAATCTTAATGATGAGATGATTTGCAAATTCTCTTGTGGGTAATTGTGTAAATCTCCAGGATTCAATGCTCCCCTATAGGGTTGGAACAAAAGTGGATTTTACAAATCATTTTTCAAAACCTGGCTATCAGTCTTTATCAGTTTTGTTTGATTTATAAAGAGAAGTTGTACATGACCTTTCGTACCCTATTGAAAAGATGAAATGTGTGGTGTTGGCATAGGTCAGCTGTTTACTACTGGGCCTAGCATACAACCTTACATGAGCTCAACCTTTATGAAATCGTTAGGAAGAACAATTTATCTTCTCAGTGATTGCAACTAAAAGTATATACTAGACTCATGAACTTGTCAAATTGCCATTGTAGTGCCATGGTCATCGGAATTCCTGTTGTGATTAAACATTCCATCTTTACAAAATTAGAAGCATGGAGACATTTTGTTTAAAACGTCACATCCATCTTGAAAAGGGCATAATGCCTATACTACAAAAATGATTGATCTTCTCACTGTGCTTTTACTGTAGCACATTGGGTACTGCCTTCAATCATTTGTCTGTGGAGTTGAATGTAATGACCAGCATAAATGAGGTCTTTGTCTTTTTCTCTTATCAAGTAATTTTTTCCAGATGATGAGGCTCTAAAAATGTGCAACGGGTCCCCTGTTTTTTAGTCAATTTCTGAAAAATCATTGTTTTCCTTGTGAATTTTTTCAAGTAAACTTGGTTGTTTTCTAAAGCAAGATTTGTAGGTATGAATTCTGAATCATTTAGAAAAAAAGTTTTCATAATCTACACAAATGCCTGAGATTGTTTTGTGGGAAGTACTAGTAAATTTCTGAATTTATTTTTTTTAAATTAAATACCAAACTTGATTCAGAATGAAGTCCTTGCAGATTCCCTCTTCAGCTCTCTGCCCCCACTACCCATTTTGTATGTTTACCTGAATATCAGTTAAATTTATTCACTGATCATAGCAGATTACTGATCAGAAAAACTGTTGGTTTTGGGATAATCTAATATGTTTGCAGTAAATAAATTTTATATATTAGCTATTTTACAGCAAAAGTAAGTCCAATGGAGCAATGCCACAAACCAGATTTTTTTAAAACTTTGTTTAGGTTGTTACTGATTTAATAATGAATAATTAACCAGTTACTTATTCCTAATTCCATGGTTCAAACAAATGCTACAGATTCGAACACTTAAGGTATTCATAGCTAGTGGTCCAAGTCAACCCCTATAATATGTTGAGATGAAGCAACTAGTGTAGCCCAATCAGTGAAGTAAGTGTTCTTATCAGTACCAGCTTTATAAAGCTGGATACAATGAGATGACTGATATGAAAAGTTTCAGTATTTCAAACCCTTCCTTAAAGTATTTTCATTTGAACCCTTCTTGACAGTTTTTAGTTAAGGATCTGCTCCAACAGAAGGAAAAGTTAATTCGCGGAGCCAATTGCAAACTACAGCTGTATGAATATACATGTCAAGTTCACATGATTTTGATTTGGACCCATCTTTGACATCTATGTACATATATACACACACTGGTCATGTCCATTAAGGATTATGGCGGGGATTGTTATTGATATTTTGTACCTAGGGTTGAATTTGCTGGCCACCCCCCCCCCCAAGTCATCACCGACTTTATATTGTATTCACTTTTAATATTAAATAACGAGTATGTTGCCATTTACTTATTCCTGACATTAAAAATGAAACTAGTTGCAGTTGGATGCTAAAGATATGAGTACCTTCAATATAATAAGCAGCAGTAGTAAATGTTCTACTGTTCCTACTATGACAATTTCCCAACAATACTTATTTTTCTGGATTCAGATTTAACTCGCTCATACTTGCTTTTCCTTATTCCACTCGGACCTCCAATGAAAATTATATAAGTGCCCATAGGTTAACAGGCAGGAGCCATTATGGCATCAAAATGGGTAATCCCATGTTAAACTGGTCCATATGACAATCCGATTAAAATCAGGTCTGATTTTTTTTCAGATTGGTCTATAGAATTAACATTTAGGGTAAATGGTAACATTGTTAGAAGTGGCTGACCTCAGTTGGGGTTACATAGTAACATTGTTTAGAGTTGACTGCAGTATATGCCACTACAGGTTCATATAGGAAAATCTATGTTAAAATGGTCCACAGGTCTTCTTGAGTTTATTGTCATTGTATAATTGAGGATACAGAAACATCTTGTCTCTGCTATTGCTACTGAAGCGACTGAGTATGTTCATGCAAAAACACATCAGACACAAGTACCAGAATTCAAAATTCAGAAACATGGTGTCGATTTGGAAAATCACGTAACCATTATTTCAGCCACATACACATCAGGCAGAGATGCTTGACAACTATTAACAAGTATGATTCCTGGAACTGTACCAGTGTTAAAAACTTTGGTCACGCTGTCGTCAAAGCAGACAATGTTCTTGGTGCTCATCTGGTTATGCCACTTAGTCATGACAAGACTAGATATAAAACAACTATACCATATATTCACAGTGGTGTCAGCATAATCCTGAACCTCAAAGACAGCAGTGCCATCAGTGATGAAATTGACAGAGGTATTGAAAGTATTCTTGCAATTCTGGAAAAATATACCAGGTGTACACAAGTTGAGGTCCATATCTTGTCGTATCAGCCATTTCGTGGACCAGTTACATACCAACACCAGACTGGGTACCACCATGTTAAATTATAAACGTAAAATTCTTTCACAACAGATGTTTTGAATGGGTAATTTTGTCTGCACTATATCCGGTCAGTAATAACCAAGACCCACCCAAAAATACCAGCCGCACCTGGGTAAACTTTGGTGACTTGTATCTGCACATGGATGTGTTTTCGCTCTCTGATGTGTTTGAAAAATTTCGTGATACTGCCATGCACGTGTAAGTCCTGCCCATTACTTATCATCACCATGTTTGATGTGCAATGCATTGTTGTCCAAAACCAAAATTGATGTGGAATTGTTCATGATGTTGACCTTCTCATTTATCGAGTGATCACTTCATGACAGAATATCCATGTGGAGTCACTGATACGCTCGTGCCAACAACCCAAACATGGACGGATATGACCCCGCTGACCCCAACAGTTACATTATGTATCAACATATCAATAATTTGTATGGTTGGGCCATGATGCAACCACTTTCGGTTGGTGGATTTCAATGGCTCAATCCTGTGCACATTAATCTACAAAAACATGTACACGATCACAACATCCACGGTTTTTACGGATACTTCTTTGAAGTTGACCTGGCATATTGTGAGCACTTACATGACACACACAATAGTTGTCTATTGGCCCCAGGAGCACTGTCGGTGCCTGGTTCATGAATGTCCCAGGATCAGTGCACAATCATTGAGGAGTCCAGCTGCAAATACACTGAATGCACCAAGTCTTCGAACCAAACACAGCTATCTACTGCACATGGGAAATCTGCAGTTTTTCTTGCAATTAGGTATGTGTGTAATCCAAATCCATTGAGTGTTTGAATTTCGTCAACAAACTTTGATCGCCCCGTACATGCGGATGAATAAGGATCAAAGCACAAAGGCCACCAATGATTCTGAGGACTTTTTCCAACTCGTGAACAATGCCTTGTTTCGTAGGCTCATTGCGGACCCAACCTTTGAATCCTGAAAAAATCTTTGATGGTGGACTTATTGCCTTTCACAGCAAATAATTAGAACTCATTCTGACAATAACTGTCTGTGAGGGTTCATCTGTGCTGGACTTGTCGAAACTTCTCAATGTACGACTTTTACTATGACTGGATCAAACCGTTTTATCAGGATCGGATCAGGATTCTGTACACTGACACTGACTCGCTGCTGATGCACATCACAACCGATGATGTGTATGTTGTTGTTGTTGTGGGGCTTAACGCCATTTTTCAGCACACGATAGGCTATACATGGCGGCCAGTATTAATGGTGGAGGAAGAAACCGGGAAATCCGCGGAAAGAACCACCGACCATCGAGAAGCTACTGGCAAGCTTTCTCACATATCCACATTCGCCGAATCTTAGACTCGAACCCACGCAGACAGAGGTGAGATGGCAGTGATCCGTAACGGACAGCGCTTTAGACCACTCGGCCACTCGGGGCCCCTGATGTGTATGCGAACATGGCACAACCATGTCTGGTCAACGAATTTGATACCAGCGAGTATCTGAAAGAACATCGCTGTTTCGTAACACTGATAAAAAGGTGGTGGGCAACTTCAAAGATGAATGCTCAGGTAAACTAATTGAAGAGTATATGGGACTGCTACCCAAAATATACTTGATTGTGGTGGGGCCCAAAAACATGCCAAAGGTGATTGTAGAAAAGATCTTAAACACGAACTGGACCTGGAATGTCTTCGAGACCGACGTGAATTCCGCACACAGCAAATATGATCTGATCCAAGAAACATCGTATGGGTGTATACTGATGCACCAAGATGAGTTTGTCCCCGCACGATACCAAGCAATGGATACTCCCTGATGGAATCACTAATTATGTGTTGTTGCTAACCAACTAATGGTTGATATTGGTTAACATGTCAAAACGAATCCTGGCGGCAGTTCCGTATTTGCTGGAACGACTTGTAATTCCTCTCGCATAAATGCACGGCTGGGATGTTGAAGTCTACCTGGTGCTGACGGTTCCAATGGGTAACGTGTTGGTTTTCTTTTAGTATCAATCTGTTCTACGGGTCAGTGGCACAACGTTGTTGTCCACCTTCCAACTCTCCAGGTGCATACAAATACCAACAAATTTGTGTCGGAGCAGTTGTAACGATGCTGGCTGTTTCTGAGTAACAGTAAGTCTTTTGTCGAATTGCATTCCTTGTTGTGCGTGTGACTTAATTATTTAATGCTGCTATGACAAATGGAAGTCGTGCTGCTCATTCCTGAGACCGCTCTGGCCTTCTCAACAATTCCTGTGCATAATGATGACCGTATAACCGTTCCGAAAGAGTACAATTAAATCGTTCCACAATAGCTTCGTCACGATGTACACTAACATTCACGACACGCACTCGCACATGGTGTTTGGCTAGCATCACAACCACAGATACGAGAAATTCTTTGCCAGGATCCACTTGTAACAGTCGTGTCGATGTGAGTGGTCCTCATGTATAAGTACACTTGGGTGCATCTGCGACACCTGCAGACTCTTAATGTCCGCTTCTTTGTATCTGCTAGTCACATCGACAATGGTTAACGTGTTTTTGTGGGTGTAAAATTTACCTTCCCAATCACGAACACGATCTTGTGTAAGAGATAACAAATCTGTCTGATGGACCTCATTAAGTGTTTGAACATCAAACCAACCCTATGAAATCTTTCTTGACACGGGTAAATAAATTTGCTTCAGCATTTGTTTGACCAACCATGCTCGAGCAATCCCATGACCTTGGCTGCACTGGCAAATTGTTCCACAGCGGCTTCACCTCTCCAATACCAACACGGACTGTTGTATATTTTGGATAGTGTCCCGCTTTTTGTGTCCATTTTCAGTTTGTTTATATCGGTATAATTTTTACTTGTAATGAGTACTACCCAATGCAGTTTTGACTTTCATACCTCCTTTGACGACCCATTGTTTGATTGTTCTCCAAAATGTTGGGATTAATCGCATTTCAGATCGATGTTGGCAGGTTGACGTTATCTTTTGATACTTGGTATCCAAAATCACGTTGGTAACACGCAGCATAAACGCGGTTGATAGGTGCTTAACCGGGCCATGGTTAATTAGTAGAATCGAGTCGTAGATCAAGCCACGTACCAGGTCCACAGTAATTGTATCCAGGAAGATGACTTTCACCGGGTTATTTACTCCATGATGTTCCTGCTAACTTTGTTAATGCAGCCGCGATATCACAATCGCCAGTAACTCTTTTTAAACTTACCCTATGCGTCCACGGCTTTTTCCGATGGACCTAGAAGTTCCGATGAACGTAAACGTCTTTTGGCCACATCGAACACAAGTTTCAGTAATCGCTGTTCGTCCAATACGTGTTTGAATTTGAGTTGGATCTGTGGCACGTGTTTTTACGATAATCCGCGCACAATATGAAGACATGTTATACGACAATCGTATTATTCAATGACATCACAGTAAAAAAAAATTCAACGATTTTTATGTCATTGATTTCTCCTCACAAGCAACACACAAACCGTCCAGGCATGGTGATGGAACAGTGTTTCCAAACTCAGTTCTCGCACTGATCATTAGCCCTTCTGGATCTGGAAAAACTCAACTGTTATTGAATATGGTTTTACGATGTTTAACCTGGCATCGGTTGTACGTGATTATCCTATCGGCTGATGATCAACCGTGTTATGATTTTTAAAAAGCTGTCCAAAAGCATTGAGAAGTGGTAACAACACCAAGGCGACTTTGTCGTCTATCATCAATTTCTTTTCCACCACATCATTAACGATTTGGATGCAAATGAAAACAATCTTGTGGTGTACGATGATGTGGTGCCAACTGTAACATGTTGATGACTTTTCGTGGCATTGACGTGCATCGATTACGAAACATTCATTGGACTTGGAGTGCCGCTGACCACATGTGGGTTGAATTTCGTGATCACAAACGACCCGTGTAGTTTTCTCACCACTGATTTGACTGAAACTTACAGTCGAGGAGGTAAATATCGAGCTAGTTTGGTTGGACCAAGTTAACAATCAAAAACAGCAATCGTATAATAGATGTTCGGCAGTGATACAATAGAAAAGTATGAGAAGCGTCGCCGTAAAGCCACTCAAGAACAGCAGGAATTGATTCAAAATATGATAAAGTCCGCAAAAAGTCAAAAATATGTTGCAATCGCGACAAACTACACGAGAAGATCTCACAGAGGGGTTTGAACAAACATTTGCACCTTTAATTAAACCCACGAAAGGAATTGTCGAACGTACCGAGGATATTAAAAGGCCACAAGGACCACAGCGGAAAAAATGGCAGAGATTACAAGAACCGAAGCAGTACCGGGTCGAGTTAATAAGATAGCCCAAAAAAATCAAGGAAATTAAAAAAGTCACAAGAACAACTGCAGAGACTATTAAGCATTTACCAGAGGCAATAGAGGAAGTCAAAGAAGGCGTAAAATAACTTTGGGAAGACACCCATGTACATGATGAAGACATTGAAGAGGCACTTGCCAAAATACCAAATGTGCCACCTGAACACAAATTATTTTTTAACGAAGTATCTCACCAGGCGATTTTTTAAAAATCCTATGGGTGTTGCTGTTAGCAGACTGGAAAGGGTACATGATAGAAATGCCATCAAAGACACATGATAAATACATGAATGTTGAATGGCCTAAAATGGTATTCAGGGAGTTGATGGGAAAGAAACAAGCTTCTGGTATCGGTGGAATTATTTTAAACAAGCACATGATGCTTTCACAGGAGGAAAATAAATTGTAGAATATGAAGCGTTATGGGAACTATTTTTTCCAATTGCAACCAGTGCAACTACTAGAACAGTGATGTAGCCAAAACCACAGCAAGAAATACCAGAACAAAGTCCTATGTCACGAATACCTCTGCCAATCAGTGTAATACAAAAAAAAAAAAAAAAAGAAACATAACGTAGATTTAAGAAATTTACGCGCTGGCTAGCACAACAACAACATCCTATACACGAATTTAGCACAAAGGAAGAAGAGACACAGTTGCTAGACGAACAAATAAAAAAGGTTCTACCAAGAGAAACAACGTGCTGCACCTGTGCCTCCTCCGTCAGCAAAACCCCAAAAGAGAAATGGTTTAACCAAACCTGCATGGAGACAACAATAAACGAAGCAAGATAACTTGAAAAGTTTTACAATCAAGCTGATATAGACGTTGAGAGATTATCGGGACCAATAGAACAAAAAAATGAAAGAATACGACAAATTTATAGTCGAACGACTAAAAAAGTATGAAAAATATCAGGCAAAACAAGGAGAGGGTCCTGTCGGTGGATTGTGTGACCTTAAGGATCTTGCGGATCGATTAGAAATACTTCGTGCGTATAACATTGCACTCGAAGTCATTAATGAAGGTATATCGATGTCAGCGGTTGCTCACCAATCAGCTCGTGGACAGAAACACATACCGTGCGCTGATGTATGAACTTGTTGAAGATACTCATGATATATGCAACACCGATGGTGAGTTCTGAAACGACTGAAATGGTTCGTATTTTACATGAAATTTATTCTTCAATGCAACAGGTGGTTGTAAATACAGCCCAGAGCAGAGTACCATCTCACTCACAAAACCAGAATTCAGTATGACTTTTTCTGAATTTGTGACAGCTGGTGACCCACGCACACTTGAGATCGCACTGGCATCGCAGCTTGTGTATTACAGTTGGCCGAATATCTTATTCCAACTGTTTTATGGTCTGCCCACAAATAGCACATTTGTGTTTTAATTAATAGAGGTGTCACCTGGCAGCTATTAAACTTCCCTCTGGCGCGTACTACATTACCTCAATGATGACGTACGACGAAGAATTTCGGTGCTGACTGGCAAGGACTCCAAAATTTTATATTCGTGAACATGAACTCACACTCAGCTCTGTTATTGCCATTGAATCTCAACAATATCTTGTTAACATTGGACAGTCGTCATTGAGAACAGTGCTTGGTTGACTCAAAGATCTTCCCGAAAGTATGCACATTTTGCGTGCATCAAAACGAAGATCAATTTAACTTGTGACGCCATCAGTGTTAGTTATGAAGACAGGCATGAAACGACAGGCGTAGTTGTTCAGGGTTACATAGTGTTTGGGTTTTCACCAGGTGATTTGATATCGATTACGCCCGCAGCACCTGTGTATCTGCCATGCCAAAATAATCGGCTGACACATTTTCGTTTTTCCCTTGTGGATCAAGACGAGGACGTGGTTGGTCTGCGTGGTGAAATGAAGATACAACTGTACATTAGAGATCGACCTGACATTTAATAAAAACGATAACAATAATAATGACAGTCTTGCGTGGACGTGTCAGACCTGTTCGCGTAGTTAATGCAAGAAAACGTGTACATGAAATATTATGGAACTGGCCTCGGTGATGTTGCTTGTGGATTATTTACAGGCGCGCCAAAAAGTCCTCAAAGCCTTTTCATCGCGAGTTGCCCCCCCCCCTGCCAAACAAGAAGCAATGCGAGTCGCAGATAGTATGGAAAATGTCGCTGTGGATCGATTCAAATAACTGGGAGCACCAGCATTTCAGTCAATTCGAGACAGATTACGGTGATTAATTACACGAGCACCATCAAAGACAGTTCCATTTACATCACCATCGACCTAATCAATGCCGTCTACAGCTAGTAAAATTAATAACGAGGCATCTCAACAGCATATATCAGAATCGGTTATTGCAAATCTGCCAGTGGGGAGTGGAGTTGCACGGTATTAAAGAAAATCAATGATGTATAGCATCTCTATAATGGGCCAGTTCGAAGAGGTATTTGATCCTGCATTTGACATGGGAGCTCCTATGTTAGTGGATCTAAGCAAGAGAGATTTTCAGGGTTACTTATATGCAGAGAGAGACCCTCATCAATTAAAAATAGAATTGCAAGTACAAGACACATCTAGGTTTTTCCATCCGTATAAGTCATTTTAGAGGTTGAGGGAAAACTGGTATGCGAAAACAATGCCAATTACGATGCCGATACTCTAGTGGAATTTGTTAACGCTGTAATTATGACGCTGTTTAACAGTGCACGTTATTTTATCGATGGGAAAGAAGTCAAATCTATTCTGGACAATGTTAACGTAGCCACAACAATTCTTAGACTCTCCAGATACAGCGATGATTACACGAGAACAGCTGGCCCAATAATAATATTTGTCAAAGATGCAACTGATCATAGACCAAATATAATTAGATGACCTCGAAATAATGCAAACATTGCTGACGCAGATGTAGACAATTTAACGTTTCCTAATCCTAATTTAAACTTTGGGTTGCACAGCGTCGATCACAACTCATTGGTGCTTCATTAAGAGTTTTGTACGCAGTTCCCTTGAGTCACATTTTAGGATTTTGCATAGATGTTTGCAAAGTGATATTTGGAGCAATACACAGTCACTTTGTTTCTTAAAAACAACTCCAACGATGCCTTTGGCGTGATGCAGGAGCTGTATTAGAAACATTACCATTGTGGATGCCTATGTTATCCCCTTCACTGACTACAGAATCATGCTTGTTATCATTTATGCAACCGGGAGCCACGTCAACGTTGTCATTTCTCGCTCAGACCACAGACGCACACCTACCAGCTGCTATTGTGGGACAGTTTACTTGGCAAATAAGTACTCAGCATGGCCTTAATGCACCAATAACATGTGTTTATGATGTTTCAACTTACAGCACGAGATAATGACCAGGCACAGAGTAAAATGATATTTGACAACTTGAAGTGACATGCGGTTCCTTTGCGATTAAACGGCCATCAAGAACCCTCCGAAGAAAGTCAGTTTAGCTATGCAAAAGCCACTCCTCATATTGCACGTGAATATCACAATCTGTGGTCGTACATAGACTGGCATCAAAACGCTGACATGGGTCTGCAAATTTCTCAACAAGACTTCCGTACGTTGTATCCCATTTATTACTTTTCATTGGTACGCCTAGAATTGTTCAGGCAGTCCGACGTTGACATGTATTTTCATGCTTGTGTCAGTAACGCTTGTGGTGGTTATCGACGCTATGCTGTGATATTTTCTGACAAAACACAGTCGCAGGAGGGTGCTGATGGTCGAATGAGAGTGATCGATGCACATGTGGAAAATTTGTAGAATTCATAATTAAACCTGTTAGGTATTTGAATAATAATGTCCTATCACGAAGTGAAGGTCGGTATTACTATATTTATATCTATCTGAATATCTTTTAAGACGAGTGATGCGATGATGAAGAAGAAGAATAAAGGACACACTTTTCTGAGAAGTTACCACACTTGTACCCTTGGATCTTATGGAAGGACAAAAATTCGTTTTAGTTTCTTTAACAAGGAGCGATAGATCTCCATTGCTGGCTTAAAATAAAGATACCATTTTTACCTCCTAATCCTATTTTTTCCGAGATGCCACACTTACAACAATAATTATAATCGTTAGAAACAAGAAGAATCACAACGGTAAGGGTAACGTCTTCAACTATTTCACCAGAACGTTTTTGATCAGGTGGCTAAACCTACTCTGAAAGGTTTGAAGGATGTCATGAAAAGCGATAAAAGCAACAAAGGCTATTGCAGAAGCATCAAAATGGATGGAAGAAAAAAAGAAACAAGAGAAGTATTTCAAATTCCGTCTGCTCCTTTTCCTCCTTCTCCTGGTATGAAAACCATGTTAACTCCTTCCCTTACTCCCGGGCGAGAAGTGAAGGCTTGATTAAAAAGATGTCATCGGCTTCTCTTGAGCAGACAAAAAGGAAAGAAGTGAAGACATAAGTCATAAACGATATAAAGAAAAGGTGACTACTCCTACCCTTATTGTTCGTCGGACACGTCAAAGCATAGCAATCCGAAATACCACACGAACAAACCATGAGGAGTATCGAACTGTGCGTGACTTACTTACTGAGGAGCAACAACAACATCAACCACATGGATACAGTTTTAGCCTGCATTTACTCTCATGTTAATGGCTTCTCAGGAATTCAAACCTGAATCTTGCTACGTTTCCAAGATGAACGACAATGGCTACAAGGACAATCGACGTTACACAAATCCATTCGAAAAGATTTTTCCAGAAGTCAGACGAAATTTTTTTTAAATCGATCGTAAAATTTCAAGCGAATTTAGCTAATATATCTCATTTAGCGTAGTAAACTGGATCACAAATATTGTATTTTGTCGCTGATGCGATTGCAAAATCAGATTCGATAGTTTATTTGACTTCGAAAAGAAGTTCCGAGTTAGTGCGAGCTTTTAAGACACGTCATGAAACAAATTGGTCGGCTTCTTCTACAATTACAAACAGAAAAATGGACCGAATTTATGAACTAAGCTTTTCAAAAATACTTTTAAAAAGGCAAATTTATTTTTAAGTGAGAATACAGAAACAAAGGCTAATGTCATTGAACGTTTTGAAAGAACAGTGAAAGGACGTATGTGAAAATATTTTTACACATTAGCATATTCTCAAATGCTTTGACTTACTTACTATGTCGACCGAATGCTTACTACCAATGCAGCATCTGGTGTGTTGTAGAAGAAGTCACACCTAACAAGAATGTGATTGTGTTTGATTGATTGTTTGGAATGTTAAAGACGGGGGAAAAAGGAAGAAGTGTTAAACATCGGAGCTTGGGTTCTCATTCGACAAACAAAGGTTATTTACCTAACTGGACAACAAAATTGTTTCATGTCTCAGGACACGTTCATGGACGTAATCCTCCTGCCTATTAATTGGAAGATATTAACGTAGAAGTGGCAAAAGGAACCTTTTTCTTCCCTAAGTTACAATGAGCGATCAATAAAAAAGACGACGTGTACGATATCAATAGCATACTCGATCGAAGAACACATAAAGTGGGAAAACATCGACTCTATGAAACGAAATTTCGTTGGAAAGAATATCCATCCAGTTTCGATTCTTGGATTGCCAATTCACAAGCCTTCGTCTAAAAAGAATTAGAAGTTAAACACAGCTACATCTCCTTTTCATGGTCTGTCTGTTCAAGAACTACACAAGCAACCCATGTGTGTGTGTTGTGGAGAAACTGTTCCTAAAAATCAAATCGACTTTTTTTGCCAGATCTTTGTGGTGCATTTGTGTCATCTGAGCATCAATAAAAAAAATCCCAGTTTGCAGCAAGGCGATAAACAATTTGGATTATTTTACTGAGCCTTTGTATTGGGTATCTTCTTCCCCATTCCCTCGTTGAAATATAATTACCTTAACAACAATGCTGTCTACGCCAACGCCATTCATAATTCTTCCGTCACAGCAGCAGTCCATTTCTAGAACCCGCCTTGGAATTTACCCTTTGATAACGATTGACTCTTCTTAGACCAAGACTATCGAACTATGAATACACAATTTTATTTAATATTACGAAGTGACAGTTCTATGGATGTGTGTCCCAACAACAAATTATGTAGTTTCACAGACAAATTACCTCAAGCCATGCAATAATTTGATTGCCAAATTCATTGTGAAGTAGCTTTGGCAGAAACCATCTATCTTCCTCAAGTCATCAATATCAATGAAGGCCAAAACAAAAGTTTGAACGAATATGGTTCTTGCATTTACGAATCGGAAAACGCATCGCCAATCAATCCCCAGTTACATATCTATACGATACTAATTCCTACAAATTCAATGCGCGACATCTCCTGTAGTGATTGAATGTAATGTTATTTGTCACGCCTTAAAATGGATTTTCCGACGGTGTTCATTACTTTTTTTCTCCCGTATTATTTGCTATTCTGGGTGGAAACACCTCTCTCGTTTCCATGAAATACGTTCACAACAACGATCGATTCTACTTTTGCTTCCATATCGAGCTGAGCGAAGGACTAAATTTGATGCTTGTGTAATTTGTTGTCATCGAGTACAACCTCATGGAAAATACAGCCGATTCAATCCTGGGAGTAATTTCTTTCAAGATGTATTCTGCCGTAGCTGCTTACGAAGAAGGCAAAAACATGTATCACGTTCACCGAGAATTTGTACATCATCGTTATCTTCCTGTCAGTAAGTTGCATTTGAGCAGTATTAATATTCATATAAAAGTATTCTTTTATCAAAAGGAAAATTTACAATGAAACTACATTTTTTTAAAATGATTCTCCGGTGGATTGCAACAAGTTTGTGCCAAGTTCCAAGGATTCGCTCGACAACGAGGACATGGTATAGGAGATATGTTAAAATTGGCTTTTCGTACTGTAGCACCCATCTTATAACCTGTGATAATTCGAGGATTGCATGTCTTAGGAAAAGATATGTTAATAGTTCTTTTTACCCATTGTTATTATGGTCAGATTATTGAATAAAGTTATTTTCGTCATGAGCAATTTATTGATGGCACAACTCTCAGGTCTAACGAGAGAAAGAGAGAAAGACATCATTCTGGCCTCCTTTTTTCGGGCCTTGTCACTTTTGCGATGTTAGTGTTACATCGCTAGTATGTGCGAAGAGGCACTGGGTTCGAACAGGAAAAAGGAAGTCAGAAGCTGAAGTCTGCAACGTAGCAATTCTGTCTAGGCTTTTGAGAGCGGAGTGTTCATATAGTTTTTCCTGTACTGACAGACATTTGCTTTGTCCTTAATATGTCGTGGCGTACAACACTCGGCTTCAACTTACATGCTTTTGGAGCACGGATGACTGCTCGTGCTTCCGATAAACCACGAAGAGCCCGCCATTTTGCATTCCAAGAACAAAAACTGCCTACAGTGCACTACTCAGAATCGGACTATTAATTTCTGTCATTATGCCTTTCTTTACATCAGTGGCTGGGAATGTTGTTGGCGTAAATCGTTTTTTTTTTTTTTTTTTATATGTATTTGCTACCTTTCTTTATTAGAATATACAAGAATGCTGTAGTACATAAGAACAATAGCAATCTCTACTGATTTGTTCTGCAATACTACAGTTCTAACGATGATTTTATTAAAGGCATACAATTTTGAATCACACACAATATAAAAATTCTAACAATCATCACCTTATTTAAAATTATACAAATTTAAATTACAATCCCAAAAATTGCACTTGATAAAAATTACTCAAAATTCCATCGTGACACATGCTTTAAAGTTGCAGCTTTGACGCAAGGAAAGGAATTTTTATAAAACGTACTCATGGACCTACAAAGTCCCAAACAAAACGTGATGAAAGCTGAATAATGCGTTGATTTAGAATTGAAATGACCTCCCAGGTCGTCTGACAACCATATGAATTCGCTTCACACTTCTGGCGAAGATATTGTAATAAATTTAGAGTATGCACATTTAGTTATAGCGCTCCGTTTTAAGGAATTCTTAGATTTTTGTGATTACTTGTTTGATTATTGGAACTCAGTCCAATAGAAATATTCCTTAGCCCGAAATAATTAACCAGTTACTAGAAGCAAACGTCACGGAGTGAAGTGTTAGTGAGTTTCAATGATGCTTGGTTTACGTTTGGCGAATTCAGGTCGGAACCGCATGAGTGTCCCCGTCGTTCCATAGTCCCTATTAAAATCTAATGGTGTACATTGGTTATGTGACTGCAGGTGTAGTATTTACGGTAGGAGACTGGTGAATTACACAATGGAATAAACAAGAAGGGACTCGGCAGATACCGTTTATGTCACCATGGTGGCAAATGTGATGCAATTTTACAGGCGAAGTCATGATTCGACTGGCCTGAGGTGGCGTAGTAAAAATAGTTGCCTGTGTTAGGGGATAGTTGTAGAGTTTCTACGGCGTGAACTGTCGACGGTACAGAAAGTTGATGAAGAGAAACCGTGCTGATGTGCGGTTGATAGACAATTGGAAAGTTGTGAGATCTATGGTCGTGCATTGATTAGAGTAAAATTTATGTATAGAATGGACACGTTGGGCTTTCTGATTTACAGCTGAAGTTGTATGGAAGTCTTTGGAACTTTGGGGTAGATTATGGCTTCTAGCGGAATCGCGACAGGGTTTGACACAGCTCGCTCAAGCAAATACCCCTGTCTTGTAACAATATTACTTCTTCCTGGTCACCACAGCAAAGACAAGGCAGAAAGAAACATCCAAAAACTCTATGGACCTCATAAACACGATCAAAAAGAACAGAAAAAAAAAAAAAAAAACCCAAAAAGAATGGCAACTGTCAGAAAATTTGACGGTTTTGATTAGTAAGAAAAGAAAAATAACGCACCAAGAGTTTTGCAAATGTTCCAACTCAGAATTCGATATGTTTGATACGCCTCCAACGACAATGATCATAATGCAGGAATCCCAGTGGTCAGAATTTCATTGCGTGCCGTCTTTGACCACCACAGCTCCTATCGAATTTGAATCAAAGGACAAACCAAAGATATTACATCGATCTGAACAACATTTACTTTTACCTGAAAATCAAAGTTCTCAAAACAGACAGCAGCAACCCAGGAGCCGATGCTAGAGTAGCTCACGTCAACAATTGCATGCATTTTTTTTTTTGTCCAGCAAAGTTGATTTGTACTTGCAGCACCATGGTCACTTACTCATACAGAGCGTAAGTGAACAATCTCTTGACGTGCGGAAAAGAAGCTAAGAACACCCATCTGGTTTCCTCTGTAGTGTAAAAACCTAACACTTTGGACAAGTTGTATGACACCACTTTCATTGCAGATGATGTAGCAGACCACAATGTTGGAATTAACGATCTCATTAAGAAAATCAGCACGGACTTTGTTTAGTAATGATGGGTCGTTTGCATTTGAACACGTGGTTGCAAGACAAGTATTTGTTGAATGACATGGATGTACGGCTGAGACTGAAATTGAAGTAGTACCGTGTTCAGTTTCATGGTCAGTCCTAGCGGGTACAAAATGAACATCATAGAAGCCAGACTCTACGTGCGAGTAGTACCTAATGCAGAAAACTACATTAGTGAAACTTTAAGCGGAACGACAGCCATGTATTCTCTACGAAGAATGAAAGTCAAAACTTTCACCATTGCCCCTGGATTCCGATCCAAGATGGAAGATCATGTTTTCCAAGGTGAACTACCAAAATATTTGTTTATCGGCATCGACAGCAATGCGGCCTTTGACGGCGATATGGATCAAATTCCATTCGAGTTCCATCACTTCTACGTGTCCGAGTTAGACGTCGCCCGAGATGTTCAGACGTTGTGTACCAGACCCTTTCAAAACTAACTTTGCCCAGAAAAATTACTTGAAATTTTACTGTTTGAAGCCACGGGGCATTCCGTACGACGATTATGGACATGCTTGATAGATTTGATTTCAATGCAACGACGAAATACGTTTCCATCCTATACTTTGAGTGAGACTTTGTTTGCACTAGCTCTGGCAAACACAGCGAACACCATGTTGTATCCAAAGTTCGATAATTATATGGAAATAAACAGTTTCAGAGTTGTGATCATATACTATTAAATTGATGGAACGTATACCACATAGGTCACATACCACAAGCAAAGAACTGAAATATATGACAAATTGATCAGAACAAGAATAACAGCTAGTCTCCTGTTTTACGCGTGACTTGGCTGAAGCAATCACACAACTGACCGGAGAACATTATCATGGTTGTCAAATCTATCATCCTAGTCAGAAACAACACGACAAATATTTGATGATGAGTCAAGAAGACAAGCTGCAGTTGCAAAAGATACCCGAGAGCTTCATTACCCTCTGACTCTTAGTTCTTTCAAAGCTTCTTGGAATCCTGACAGTCATCGACCAGAAACTTAGTGGATAACCGTTTACTTCCCAACGCTCCGGTGGTCTAGTGGTTAGAGCGTCCGCCTCGGATGCGGGAGGTTGTGGGTTCGAACTCCGGCCGAGTCATATCAAAGACTTATAAAAATGGTACTAACAGCTGCCTCGCTTGGCGCTCAGCATTAGGAGGTTAGTGTTAGGACTGGTCGGCCTGGTATCAGGATAATGTGACTGGGTGGGACATCATGCTGCACGTCTGCGGCATGATGCCCCATTGCTAGACATTACTATAAACTGCCACACTGCAGACATCGTAGCGATATAACTAAAAAATTGCTACAGCTACATTAAAAATTCAAATCACACACACACACACACACACACACGCATACTACGGCGTGGAATATTTTGATTCTAATGGATTATCGCAACTCTATGTTCTTATAATAAGTTATACAGCAGAGTGAGAAGCAACAAACTTTGTAAAATTCAATAAAGAATTTATTTCCCTATAATACAAAGTAAAATTGTAAAAAGGACTTACTGTATTGCGAATTAAATCCCAAATAATCGCAGAACTACTAACACAAGTCGTAATGAATAAAGTTCTGAATAACCTTTAGTGGTATTTCAAATAATTTCCATCGCTGAAAATGTTATGTGCCTGTAATGGCCGGTAGTCTCCAATGTACTAATGTACCAATGGTCTGAATTGTAATGATATGCATGCAGTCTTTTGTTGAATCACAGTAATATCATCCAAAGTTTCCTTGTCTGAATTCACTATAATTCCCATTTAATGTCTTTTTCCAAGAATATTATAGAGCAACCTTTATTTCCAGAGAAGAATAATTTGAATTAAGTAATTTCAGCCGAACTCAAACACTGAACACAATAAAAGATTCTGCCTCAAGATCGTATAGCACGAATGAGCAATTCCTGCACATGACAACAGTGAGATTACTATTTAGGTGAGCAAAACTGGCATGGTTGCAAAGTGGCTTGGATGAGTTCCTGCCGCAGCAAAATGGAAATAGAATTGAAGAAAATTGATTTAAGATTAGCATTATTTACCCTTACACGGCTAGGAACAAACTCAGAAATAATAACAAATCTCAAAAGCATTATAGGCAAATGTTACGTGTAGGCTCGTACAATAATAACAAGACAAAAGAGTGAAGTCAACAAGCTTTGTAAATTTTAACAAAATAATTTATTTCTCTAGAAAACAATGTAAAAATTGGAAATAGGACTTACGGTTTGTGAATATAATCCAAAATTTAATCCTAAAATTGAAAAACACAAGTCCTATCACTAAATAGTTCTAATAGAATCCAGGTTCGAATCTCGACGACGTTCCAGTATGGAAGGCGATGACGTCAGATGTGGTCGTTGTACAAATGGCAACAATTCCTCAATTGAATCACAGTTTATGTTTCCGAATAATTCCAGAATAAATTTCCACTGAATTTCTTTCTCCCAGAACTTTTATAAAAAAATGTTACACTCGTTTGGTTTTCTAGAGAATAAATTACTAAATTCCAAAAACAAATGAACTTCAAAAACAATCTGGTTTCAACAGTTGAAACCTCTCCAGCCCTCAAAGTTTTAAAATACAACTGACTGAAAAGCTCTCAGAAAGAGTATTAAATCCAACTAAAATATCATCCCGTTCTTGCGTGATAGGTCACGTGGCTCTTAACACTTGAACAACGCAATAGAAAATATTAAATTTGTCACGTAGCAAGAACAGCCCTATCCAGATTCTCAGTCTGAAATAAATTTAAAAATAAAACATTGTTTATTCAGACTACACGTAGACCGAAATGACCTTGGCAATAGCCAATCCTTTTCGCGTAGTGTTTACACTACCGCGCACCAGGGTGAACTAAAAATAATGCTAATGTAACATCTTTTACGTTTTAGATAAATAGAATTACTGAAAGAGAATATCGAATCCTGTGAAAATAATCATTACAATAAAATGTAATGAAACAAAAACAAAATAAAAAAGAATTTTAAAACTAACACACAAGCAATTTAATTACATATACGTAACACAAAGACAATATACGTTTTCCTAAATTCTGTATCGAGACAATCATTGCTTCTGCCATTTCAATGATACTACTAAATAATGAACCACACAGAATAAATGATGTTAATAAACTAAATTTTCGGTTTACTGACAAATTTTTAACTAAAAACACGTTCATTATCAACACTGGTATAACTAAAAATATTTTTTTGTCTATTTTCTCCACATGGGAGCAACAGTTGAAATACATATGTGAGGGAAATACATCAGTTGTTCATTGTTTAATAGAATTAACAAATCACGGGTCATCATTCCTCAGAGTATTTACAAAAGCAGTATTGGGCACGGAATCTAAGCACACGTAAACATGAACTCCAAATTTATCAATAATACGACTCAAAAATTTTTTATGATCCTGTCTAAGAATACTATATCCTGACAGAAAACGACCAAACCCTGAAGTGCAGACTTTCTGACAACGAATACACGCATTTTCTTCTATAAATGACAAAAGTTTAATCACAATATTGGCAACGAGCTGACATGACTCAAGAGATCCTGGAAATGTGTTTCCTACTTCCCATATTACAGAGGGGATCAAACTGCCATTACGCAATAACTTCTGAAATCGACTAAGAGAAATATCTTCTTAATGTCTACATTTCAAAGCATTTTCATATAACAAATAGAGCTGGAATTAAAAATAATTTCCCATTCAGATTTTGTGGTCGGGAATCAACGTTGAAAATTGCACGATTCTACAACAACTTTTCGATTAAATTCATTGAGCAGTTTATACGTTTCTAAGAGAAAGCCAGTTTGTTTGACTTGCAACCTAGCAATCTGAGAGCTGTGAAGACGGGGTACAAATACTTGTTTTGCAAAATAAACTGCAAACAGCCTGCAAAGTTGCTCTAAGAAAATTGTTTTTTTTTTTTTTTTAAAAATGTCAATGTTAGCTTCAGTTAGTTAAATATCTAATAGACTTAACACCATTTTGTGTATGGCTTGAGATACATTGGCGCAATATCGATGGTCTCTCTCTCGAATATGTATATTCCATGGGCTTGGGTCAAACCAAGTTTCACAACCAAACAATGCTGAAGGTATTAAAATAGTTTCCAAAAAAATCTTAGCTGTGCACGGATTACATCCATTCGTATTTATTCCAATATCAATAAAACTGAATAACGTAGAGACAAGTTTACCTTTGGCGTCGTATCTATTCTCCTATATTTAGTCACATTAGCACCTAAATGTCTGCATGGCCCTGTATCTTAAACATTCTCAAAACTAAAAAACCATTGTATATGCTTTCTTTTGTAGTCAGAGGAACTTTTTCTTATCTGAATGCTATAATGTATTCTTTTAATTAGATCCAAATTCCCACTTTTTGTAGTTCTCGTTGCATTTAAGCAATAGCTTGTCAGAGCCTGACTTCGAAAGACGTCAAAAAAGCATGTCACCTGCTACAGCAAGAGAGAAAGAGAAAAAGAAGAGAAGGAAATACATATGCTGAAAGAAAAGGAATAAAAGGAATTTCAATTTAGATGAAAAGAATTAGAGCTGGCGAAAAAAAGCAATCCTCAACATAGTTTTGATGTTACTAAGAATATTAGGTGAGTATCCATTTTAAAGAGAAAAAAAGGAGATAAGCATTTTCCAAATTTTGAAAAATTTAAAAAAATTGAAATGGCCAAGAGAGCATTGGACTTTATTATTATAAAGTGTACTTATTGGCAAAGCTTGTGAAGTCCATACTTCCCACTCAGTACAACAAAAGTGCTGATTATGATACATTAAGGTATATATCTTGGTCAAGGAAAGCATCTTGAAGGGTTATGAGTTGGTACCTGAGACATATCGACAAAAGTTTAGGAACTGTAAAAACAAGACTGGACAGACCCATGTCGAATTTGCAAGACAAAAAGAACAATTATTCAATAGGTAATGTTCAGCTAAGAAGGTTACCCAATACAACGATGGCCTCAGTCTACTCATATTAGTTGAAGAGTTTAAGAACTGCGTCCACGGTTATGTTAAGACCAACACTGGATGAGCAAAAGGTAGAAAGTTTAGAAAATGCTGCTCGTACATCTGACGATTATTCCTTAACTCACAAAGTTTCTTTTGTTAGTAAGTCTTCCACTCAGCAGCATATTGGTAAAAAGCCATTTCAGTCTCATACTAGCACTTCTAATTCTCAATCTGGTTCAACGATTAGGAATCAAGTTTCTGATAACACTGAGCAGAAAAACTTATCTCTTCCTACATTCAAGTTATCTCTGATTGCTACAGATTGAAAAATAAGCAACAGAATCAAGGTAGTGTTATGTCAAATGCTCTTATTTCTAAGAGGTCAAGGTCACGGTCATGCATTGAAAGCAATACATTTGTTGCATCAAACAAACACCAGTCTGATTTTATTACGGAGAATTATGAACCATTCATGTCAAAATGTTTTATATCACTCATAAGTGATTCTGCAAAGCAAACCCTAACCTTCTTAAAATTGTAGTCACACAGGGGCTTCTGATAGCACTTTATTTTCAGGTACTTTGCCTTTTTATGAGAAGTCTTCTACTAATGAAAGTGTTCGTATTCAGGGTGTAGAGTGCGGTTTTGTAGATGTTCCTCTCCATTGTGTAAATTTGTCATCAGACGTAGTCTCAGGACCAGTGATAATCGGAACAGTGACTTCTTTCCCATCTAGGGTATTCGTTTATTGCTAGTCAGTGACCTAGCTGGATATAAGGATGTGGTTAATCCACTTTAACTAACAAGCCTTGTTTGGATCAGAAAGTCGTCCCTGTTGAAAATGAAATCCTTGATTTATATGCAGCTTGTGCAGTTACTAGAGCTATGGCGAAGAAAGCTCTTAAGAATGATGCTGATCAAAACATTATTCCTTTTTATGACACATTTTTGGTCAGGTTTTCGATGATGTCACGTTTATTCCTGGGATGAATCAATCAAAATGTACTTGTCACGGTGATCGTCTGTTTACTACTCGTTTATTTTTAATTCAGATCAGGATGACAAAAGACAATGATTGTCGAACAGGAGCAAGATCCTGAAATCTTTTGTTTATTTCAGAGGGTTGCTAGCGAAAATGAAGCTACAGAAGTACCTGTTTGTTGTTTTGTTAAAATTAGGTCCTTATGAGAAAACGGAGACCACTTCTGTTTCTCGCTGGTGACTAGTGGTCAGTGAGCTGTCAAATTATTGTTCCTAAGTCGTATAGACAGGAAATTCTTAGTTTAGCCCATGAATCTCCTTTGGCTGGTCATTTAGGGGTCAATCAGACTTATCACGAGACCTTGAATCAATCTTATTGGCCGACAATTAAAGTGATGTTTGTAAATGCTTTGATCTTGTCACGCTTGTTAAATGGTAGGAAAACCCAATCAGAAGATACATAAGGCTCATCCACAACTTATTCCTGCAATTGACAAACCATTTAGCAGAATAATGGTAGACTGTGTCGGTCCCTTACCTAAGACCAAGACAAGAATGAAATTAGGGTATGACAAAAATACAAAAGAAAGTAGTTTTCAGCTTGGTGATAGAGTTCTGGCTCTCTTGCCCTTTTCTCAAAATCTTCTTCAGGCTGAGCACTATGGTCCTTACACAGTTGAAATGAAAGTAAGTGATTTAAATTATATATCATTAAATTTTATGTCTGGAATTTTCCAGCAAGTTATGTATGAATTAGGCATCCAACAATTCATATCTTCTGCCTATCACCCTGAGATACAAGTGGCTTTAGAAAGATTTCATCAGACTTTGAAAAATATGATTGAATCATATTGTTTTGATACGGGTAAAGATTGGGATGAAGGCATTCATTTACTATTGCTTGCTGTTAGGGAGTCAGTTCAAGAATCTTTAGGATTCAGTCCCTTTGAACTAGTTTTCGGACACACTGTGCGTGGACCATTGAAGTTGTTGAAAGAGAAACTTCTTTCTAAGGAAGATACTGAACTTAATCTTCTCGATTATGTTTTCAATTTTAAGAATAAGTTGTCAAAGGCTTGTGAGGTTGCAAGAGCGAATCTGCACTCTACTCGGTCAAAAATGAAATTAAAGTATGATACAAACTCAAAGGAAAGGAGTTTTCAGCCTGGTGATAGAGTTCTGGCTCTCTTGCCCATACCACAAAATCCTCTTCAGGCCAAATATTATGGTTCGTACAAGGTTGAAAAGAAACTAAATGATTTAAATTACATCATAGATACTCCTGGTAGGCGAAAACAAAAACAGCCTTGCCATAAAAATATGTTAAACGGGTGTGTTGATGGAGATAGCCCTGTTAAACATGCAGTCAATTTAGTTGTACCTGTCCCACACTATAAGGATTTAAGCGAAGGACTGCAGTCGGACTCTGGTGACTTTGGTGTAAATAATCTTCAAAATCAAGAAATATTGAATGATCTGGACCAGAAACTTTGACATCTACAGCCACAAGAAAAGAGTGAACTAAAACGGCTATTATTTGAATATGAGCACTTGTTTCCAAATGTTCCAACACGAACAAATAAAATCTACCATGACGCTAAAATTGTCGATTCCACACCTGTGAAACAGCATCCGTACAGGATGAACCCTCTCAAACAGGAATGTTTGAAAAAAAGAAATTCATATTTGCTAGAGAGTGATTTCATAGAACCAATTAAAAGTGATTATATTTCAACAAATATTATTGTGTTGAAACCAGCTAATGCACTGACTATAGAAAAGAGTGTGACCAAAACAGCTTCATTTTCATTGCCAGGAATAGATGATTGCATTGATAAAATTAGAAATGCAAAATATGGTACCAAATTTGACCTTTTAAAAATATTCTGGCAAATTCCATTCACAGAAAGAGCAAATGACTTTTCGGCATTCGAATCTCCAGATGCACTTTATCAATATAATATAGTGCAGTTTTGGATGAAAGGTTCACCCTGTACTATACAAAGTTTAGTGAAAATGATTGCATGTGGTCTAGATAATTGTCACGCTTACATCGATGATGTCATCGTCTACAACGACACCTGGAAAAATCACTTGGAAACCATCCGGAAATTCTTTGACAGACTCAATAATGCAAATTTGACAATTAATTTAAGAAAATAAGGAATTTTACCCTGCTTGTTTTACAATTTTAGAACATAACGTGGGGCATGTACAAGTTAAACATATAGAGGTCAAGGTCAAGGTTATAAATAAATTCTCTGTGAATATCAGTAAAAAGCACCTGATGCGAGTTTTTGGGTATGGCTGGATATCATCGGAATTTTTCCATAATTGCTGAACCCCTGACAAATTTATTGAGTAAGAAAACCAAGTTCCATTGGTCTGAAAATGTCATGAGGCTTTTGATAAGTTACAGGCCATACCTAAGAGTTTACTAGTTCTTTTAGCTCCAAATTTCAGTCAGTCATTTAAAATGCATGTTTATCCAAGTGATGTTGGGGTTGGTGCTGTATCGATTCAAGAAGACAAAAATGGTGTAGATCATCAAGTGTGCTATCTTAAAACAATAAATAAATAATTACGAGAGAAATTATTCCACAATGGAGAAGGAATGTTTGGCTTTGATCCTGGCTTTGATCCTGGCATTGATCCTGGCTTTGCAAAACTTTGAAGTGTATATTAGTTCAGCTAATTCTCCGATTATTGTGTTTAGTGATCACAACCCCTCTACTGTCATTGGCAAGATGAAAAACAAGAATCAGAGATTATTAAAGTGGAGTTTGTTGCAGGCATGGGCGCCCGCACATAAGAACAGTTGCCCCTCTCCCGATTTCACCTCTAAACAGGTAAAACTTAATAGCTGATCAGTAGATGTCCCTCCGCCCATCGAAAATAATTATCCGGGCGCACCTGGTTGCAGGAATACAAAATTGACATCAGGCACGTGAAAGTGAAAATATTTTCTGATTGCAGATGCACTTTCAGGTGTACAGAAGTATCATATTGCTTCATGTATATTTTGTAAATCCATAAGGCTTCATGTATATTTTGTGTCATCCATATTGCTTCATGTATATTTTGTGTCATCCATAAGGCTTTATGTATATTTTGTGTCATCCATAAGGCTTCATCTTATGCAATTCTGAATCACATGTATATTTGACTAATGGTTAAAAGAAAGCTTAAGTTTATATATATATATTTCTTTTTATCAGTAAATGTGTTATGTATATTTAATTTGTATTGTTTGTTGTTTTTTTTTTGTTCTCCATGATTATATATTATATATATAATTATATTTAGTACTTGACCTTGTCTTTATTATAATTTTAGTTATAGACCTTATTTTGTTGAGAACTTCGAATGTTCTAGAGAGGAACTTTTGACTCTCATCCTGGTTCTATTTTTGTGTCTTAGCTTTTTATAGAATGGTGTTTGCTTGAGATTTTATTTATTCTTGTCTCAACATCTTGAAACAGAATCAGTCTTGTTGTGTTTAGATTTTCATTTGGGTGGAGTTATTTATTCATAGTGTTATTCACAATAAATACATCAAAATATTCTTGGACTAAAACATTAATTCGGATTTGTAGTGAATTTAGACAAAAGCATTTTTGGGATTATAATATTATGATACATCAAAAGACTCTTGGCACATCGCCACAATCCAGGCTTTTGGCACATAACTACGTTCGAGACTAGCTGCAAATCAACACGTTCAGTGTTTGGATTTAATTGGAATACCACTGGGATTCAGTTGGAACTTTATTCGTTTGGACTTGTGATAGAAATTGTAGGAATATTTGGGATTTAATTCACAATACTGTAAGTTCTTTTTAAAATTGTCACTTTGTATTTTATGTAATAAATTATTTACTGAATCTTACAAAAGTTGGTTGTTTTCCGCTCTTTTCTGTTACTTAGTTTAAGACCATAGAGTCGTAACAGACTTTTGTTTCCCACCAGAATATTATAAATATTATACGATTATAAGAGCGTTAATACAAATCACCTGTTTGATGAGACAAGAAATTAAAAGTCCCACAGTTCTATAGGTAATTTTATATACACTAAAGTGAGCAGTAAACACGTTGATGATTGTGTTGGTATTATTTGATTACATGTGATTGTTCGCACTGGCTCTTTGCAGACAAAAACATCAGAGACAAGGTTAAGCACATGTATCTCTCTCTCTCTCTCTCTCTCTCTCTCTCGACTATTTAATTTTCGGGATGGGTGAGGGTGGAATGGGATTTCTTTCTAGCCTGGATAATTTTCTGTAATACCTAAACGTATTTTAAATATGACGACTTTTTTAAAAATTTATTTAAATACGACCAAGACTATGTTGTTCAAGCTATTTGAGAGGGGGTAAACTGTTTTCAAAAGCATTCCAGGTCTTCTCCTAGCCCTTTCCCTTGAAATTAAATAAATGGTCCTGTCCCATATTTACAAAGCAGCACTTTAATTGTTAAAAGCAGATCTCCTGTGGTTCATAAGATTTCCGATTTTTTTAAAATGTGAGCAGATACAGTGGCGTCACTTGGGGGGTGTGGACCGCACCGGGTGACTCCAGCAGAGGGGGTGACACCAAAAATGATTGTCTATAAAAAAAAAAATACTTTTTGTACAGGAAGGAGGTCCATGGGGGTGACACCATGAGTTGCCGCACATGACTGTCTATAAAATTTTTGAATTTTTGTGCAGGAAGGGGGTCCATGGGGGTGATACCACGAGTTACCGCACATGACTGTCTATAAAATTTTTGAATTTTTGTGCAAGGAGGTCCATGGGGGTGACACCATGAGTTACCGCACTGGGTGACACCAACCCTAGCGACGCCACTGAGGAGATAGACTAAAATCAAGGACTATGAAGACATCACACATGTTAGTCTCCAACAAAATGTATAAGAATGTCTCGTGACTGTTTTTTTTCTTCTCCCTTTGTTAATTTGTTACACTATCACCACGACTTTTTACATTTAAACTAGTTGTCTACGTATCTGAAAGAAAGAAATAACTTTAAGACACAATCAAAATGCTCAAGATATAAAGCTAGCGGTCAGTTGTAATGGTATATAAGTTCACCAAAAAAACGTTGGTCAGCCCACTGAAACTTCATCCAAGTAACGCAACACATGGCGGGAATGCCGTGCTCTCCATAGGCGATTGTTGATTGGCTGAAAGTTTGTGACGCTTCAGTTAGCAGGTGTGTTCGCCTATAAACAAGTTAATGTAAGTGCCTCGATATAAACCACTGCCATACTAGGTCATGCGAGGCGAACCTACCCGGAAAGGAATATCACTTTTTGACACCTTGCTAATATAATTTTCGTTGCCACACGGATTCATTTTATGGTATTTTTGTCGCGGACTGCATGTGACATTCCTTGTGAAGTTAGGTAAGTTTATTTGCAGTTGATGATCCATACTATATTGAACGATTTCGCCTCTCAACTATCCCGTGTGTGTCAAAACTTAAGGGTATGGTCACAATTGCCAAACGATAAGTAGAGTGTGAAAATCAATCTAAATAAGTAAACGTTTATTCAGGAGATAGATTTAAACTTCGTTGTCGATTTTGAGTTCATTTAAATACTTGTTCTGTCACAGTGAAGTAGGGTTTGGAGATCGACTGGCCAACCTTATCAGTGAGCGACACGCGTATGCCATTGAATGAATTTATGTTAGGCAGTAAATAATACCATTACTGGTCTGTCTTGTTTAGATAAGGATACATGTATAATATATTATATGCACTTTAATTTTTTTTTTTTTTTTATAGCAAACAGCCTAGAATTAGCACACATTTACAATTTAGTCAGCTTACACTGAATTGTATCTTCGCTCACGATCTAGAATCCTTTTTACACACTTCATTAAATCTATCATACAACATGAGCTCAAAGGTTTGTTGATGTTATCCTAAAAAAATATCTCTAAAACATTTGTAGATCTGTAGTGAATCCAGCTCGGTTTGGTCAGAGCCAGAGATTATGGTCTTTTGAGAGAACTTTTCTGAGCCTCATAGTATATAGCCTTAAGAGAACATATGACATTGCATTCAACCTCTTATCCCTGCTGGAAACAAAGCCAAAATTTCCATTGGCATACAGTTACCTGTTGTTATATTTTAAGGTTTTAAGTCTCAGTCTTACATAATTTGGATGGAGGTATGTGTCATTAAATTCATTTTCTGTGCACTTACTAGCTTCAACAAGTAATCTGTGGAAGGAAAGGTACATATATTTCCACTTCCTTTTTTTAAATTATATTTTTAATAGAAAATACAGGGACATAGGGAAATCTGCAGCCGTGTTGGAACACAATACCTTTGTCATATTTCATAATTTTCTTCCCATTTACCCTGAGCTCCATCCAGTACCTCAAGTGCCAAGAGTATAAGATACATCTACAGACTCTTACAAACCACTCCCAGTCATATTACAGTAATCTTACAAACCACTCCCAGTCATATTACAGTAATCTTACAAACCACTCCCAGTCATATTACAGTAATCTTACAAACCACTCCCAGTCATACTACAGTAATCTTACAAACCACTCCCAATCATATTACAGTATCTTACAAACCACACCCAGTGATATTACATGTACAGTAATCTTACAAACCACTCTCAGTCATGTTAGAGTAATCATGCAAGCCACTCCCAGTGATATTACAGTAATCTTACAAACCACACCCAGTGATATTACAGTAATCTTACAAAACCACTCCCAATCATGTTAGAGTAATTTTACAGACCAGTCCCAGTAATGTAACAGTAATCTTACAAACCACTCCCAATCATATTACAGTAACCTTACAAACCATTCCCAATCTTATTATAGTAATCTTACAAACCACTTCCAATGATATTACACTAATCATGTTAGAGTAATCTTACAAACCACTCTCAGTCATGTTAGAGTAATCTTACAAACCACTCCCAATCATTACAGTAATCTTACAAACCTCTGTCAGTCATGTTAGAGTAATTGTACATACCACTCCTGATTACACTACAGTAATCTTACAAACCACTTCCAGTCATGTTAGAGTAATCTTACAGACCACTCCCAATCATATTATATTATTCTTACAAACCACTTCCAATCATATTGCAGCATAACCACTTCCAGTCATATTAAAATTAATGTAGCAGAGACTGACACATATGATTTAGGGGCAGTTGGATGAATGCATGTACTTATAGGGTCAGTGGCACAACACTGGCTTGATAGTACAAAGCAAATACTAGGTGGGATAACAGAGACAGAGTCTTTGACATATAAATGCCTAAAGTTGCGTAAAATAACTGCATCGATGATTTGTCAAGAGATATATTACAGTTTTGTCAGAGATATATTAGTTTTGTCGAGAAATATATTGTTTCATGATATATTTACTATTATCTGTTGTTGCTTCTAAAGTGTCAGCTTCTTTTACCTTTCATTTCTGGCTCAGAACTCTTAGTGTTTAAAATTGGGGTGACAGATTTAACACTGGTGTTGAAGAAAAATCATGATCTATATGTCCTTGCATCAAAAAATTATGTATCATTCTTTTTGTCTTGCCTTTTTCAGAGAAAAAGGAAGACATAGCAAATATGATGTCATTTGTTCTTAGTGTCAACTCATTGTACAAGTCTTTCGAAAGCCCAAAACTAAGCAAAAATTGACTCATCATTCTGTTGAGTCTTTTTTACTAGTTAAATTTGTTTGTGCATTATTTAGTTCCACGTCACAAATTAGATAGACATCCATAACAAATGAGATTTATAAAATAATAGTTTTTTAAATATTTTAAATAAATAAACATAAAACGGCAATGCACGTAGACACACATTTCAGGGAATCTGGGATTTCATCATTTTAATTACTTTTGCCAGACATTTTTGTCCTACATAATATCATAGACATTTTTGTCTTACAGAATGATATGTCAGACGTTTTTGTCCTACATAATAATATCACAGAAGTTTTTGTCCTACATAATAATATCAGACATTTTTGTCCTACATAATAATATCAGACATTTTTGTCCTACATAATAATATGTCAGACATTTTTGTCCTACATAATAATATCAGACATTTTTGTCCTACATAATAATATCACAGACATTTTTGTCCTGCATAATAATATGTCAGACATTTTTGTCCTGCATAATAATGTCAGACATTTTTGTCCTGCATAATAATATGTCAGACATTTTTGTTCTACATAATAATATGTCAGACATTTTTGTCTTACAGAATAATGTCAGACATTTTTGTCCTGCATAATAATATCAGACATTTTTGTCCTGCATAATAATATCAGACATTTTTGTCTTACAGAATAATGTCAGACATTTTTGTCCTGCATAATAATATCAGACATTTTTGTTCTACATAATATCACATACATTTTTGTCCTACTTAATAATATCACAGACATTTTTGTCCTACATAATATCATAGACATTTTTGTCTTACAGAATAATATGTCAGACATTTTTGTCCTGCATAATAATATCAGACATTTTTGTCCTACATAATAATATCACAGACATTTTTCTCCTGCATAATAATATCACATACATTTTTGTCCTACTTAATAATATCACAGACATTTTTGTCCTGCTTAATAATATCAGACATTTTTGTCCTACATAATAATATCACAGACATATTTGTCCTACATAATATCATAGACATTTTTGTCTTACAGAATAATATGTCATGCATTTTTGTCCTACATAATATCATAGACATTTTTGTCCTACATAATAATATCAGACATTTTTGTCCTACAGAATAATGTCAGACATTTTTGTCTTACAGAATGTCAGACATTTTTGTCCTACATAATAATATCAGACATTTTTGTCCTACATAATAATATCACAGACATTTTTGTCTTGCAGAATGTCAGACATTTTTGTCCTACATAATAATATCACAAACATTTTTGTCCTACATAATATCACACATTTTTGTCCTACATAATAATATCAGACATTGTTGTCCTACATAATAATATCACAGACATTTTTGTCCTGCATAATATCACACATTTTTGTCCTACATAATAATATCAGACATTTTTGTCCTACATAATAATATCACAGACATTTTTGTCTTACAGAATGTCAGACATTTTTGTCCTACATAATAATATCACAAACATTTTTGTCCTACATAATATCAGACATTTTAGTCCTACAGAATAATATCAGACATTTTTGTCCTGCATAATATCATAGACATTTTTGTCCTACATAATAATATCACATTTTTGCCCTACATGATATCATCAGTCCAACATTTTTGTCCTGCAGAATAATATCACAGACATTTTTGTCCTACAAAATATCATCAGTCAGACATTTCTGTCCTGCAGAATAATATCACAGACATTTTTGTCCTACATAATAATATCACAGTAATTTTTTTGTCCAACATAATATCATCAGTCAGACATTTTTGTCCTGAAGATTAATATCAGACATTTTTGAAATGTAACAATAAAACATTGACAGGAGTTATATGAAATTGTTACAGAAAAGAAAATAATAATATACCGATTTATTAAAATGTACCAGCAGTTGTGCCATTTTTTTTATTACAGATTTGCTGCAATACTTTAGAACAACCGCCCAACATTAGTATTTTATTCCATTCTACTGTTTTAAAAACTCAGTTGTAAATTGGCAACAAGCAGACTTACAGCCTCATTAATATGAACACATAATAGCCCATGACACTTCTATGGTAAAGTAAATGATAAAGTTATATTTTATTGGGTCCCCCACCCCTAGAATCATTGATAGTGATAATACAAGTCACTTTTTCATTACTAGTAATTTTTTTGTATTTAATACAGGCAGAGGCAGCATATATTTTGTTCTACATGCCTTGTGTGCAGACACACAGTGATACAATATAGTTAAAACATTGTGCGAGGGAATGATGTTATGTCAGAGTACCTGTCCCGGGGCAGTCATACAGCTATATTGTTATGTCAGAGTACCTGTCCTGGGGCATTCATACAGTTATATTGTCATGTCAGAGTACCTGTCCCGGGGCAGTTGTACAGTTATGTTGTTATGTCAGAGTACCTGTCCAGGGGCAGTCATACAGTTGTATTGTTGTTAAAGTCAAGGATATAAACAGTCGTACCTTAAGTGTTTTGTAGTTATAGAATATTTAAGAAATGTGAAATATAATGACTATGCAAATGCATGGGATAATTATCTGTATCAAATGTTGGACCAGTCAAGATGACAAGTCATTTGACTGTTTTGAGCCCATTTGTTGGATATGTACAGCAAAGATCTCTATTATATGGTTCTCTTATTGCCTTCTCCTTTGGTAAATGTTCTTTAGTGTAGTTTATTATAGTTCATGAGCTGGTCAAGGGCACTGTCCTCCACTAGAACTGGTTGATATAAACGATATATCAATGAATCGTAATATTGAATTTGTTGATATTGTATTGACTTAAATTGCTGAGACAGGATGCAAGTAGAATTAAACTATATGATTTGGACTGTCCACAATTAGATATTAGTTTGGTTGTTGCTTTGAATGCTGTCAACAATAATGTTCCTTTCTGCTTAGTGTTAGTTACACACACTGTTTGCATCTGCTCATGTCTTTTAATTCATTGCTACACACACTGTTTACATCTACCCAGATATCTTCTAATTAATTGCTACACACAGTTTGCATCTACTCATATCTTTAATTAATCACTACACATACTGTTTACATCTACCCACATATCTTTTAATTAATCGCTAGACACACAGTTTGCGTCTACCCACATATCTTTTAATTAATCACTAGACACACTGTTTGCATCTACCCACATATCTTTTAATTATTCGCTAGACACACTGTTTGCATCTACCCACATATCTTTTAATTAATCGCTAGACGCGCTGTTTGTATCTACCCACATATCTTTTAATTAATCGCTAGACGCACTGTTTGTATCTACCCACATATCTTTTAATTAATCGCTACACACACACTGTTTGCATCTACTCATATCTTCTAATTAATCGCTAGACACACTGTTTGCATCTACCCACATCTTTTAATTAATCGCTAGACACACTGTTTGCATCTACCCACATATCTTTTAATTAATCGCTACACAGTGTTTGCATCTGCTCATGTCTTCTAATTAATTGCTAGACACACTGTTTGCATCAACTCCTCTTTTACTTAATTGCTTGACACACTGTTTACATCTACCCACATTTTTTAATTAATCGCTACACACACTGTTTACATCTACCCACATATCTTTTAATTAATCGCTACACACACTGTTTACATCTACCCACATATCTTTTAATGAATTGCTAGACACACTGTTTGCATCTACTCATATCTTCTAATTAATCACTACACACACTGTTTGCATCTACTCATGTCTTCTAATTAATCGCTAGACACACTGTTTGCATCTACCCACATATCTTCTAATTAATCGCTACACACACTGTTTCATCTGCTCATATCTTCTAATTAATCGCTACAAAGTTTGCATCTACCCACATATCTTTTAATTAATCGCTAACACACACTGTTTGCATCTACTCATATCTTCTACTTAAACGCTAGACACACTGTTTGCATCTATCCACATATCTTCTAATTAATCACTAGACACAGTTTGCATCTACTCATATTTTCTAATTAATCAGTATACACACTGTTTGCATCTACCCACATATCTTCTAATTAATCGCTAGACACACTGTTTGCATCTACTCATATCTTCTAATTAATCGCTACACACACTGTTTGCGTCTAGTCATATCTTCTAATTAATCACTAGACACACTGTTTACATCTACCCACATATCTTTTAATTAATCGCTAGGCACACTGTTTTCATCTACCCACATATCTTCTAATTAATTGCTACACAGTTTGCATCTACCCACATATCTTTTAATTAATCGCTAAACACACTGTTTGCATCTACTCATATCTTCTAATTAATCACTACACACAGTTTGCATCTACTCATATCTTCTAATTAATCGCTAGACACACTGTTTGCATCTACTCATATCTTCTAATTAATCGCTAGACACACTGTTTGCATCTACTCACATCTTCTAATTAATCGCTGGACACACTGTTTGCATCTACTCATATCTTCCAATTAATCGCTACACACACTGTTTTCATCTACCCACATATCTTTTAATTAATCGCCAGACATACTGTTGACATCTACCCACATATCTTTTAATTAATCGCTACACACACTGTTTGCATTGTTACGTATCGGCTCGTTCAAAAGTAACAAAAGAAAAGAGTGAAGATAACAAGCTTTGTAAGTTTTAACAAAAATAATTTATTTCCCTAGAAAACAAGGTGAAAAGATGAAAATATGAAATAGGACTTACGGTTTGTGAAGAAAATCCAAACATTTATCCTAATATTGAAAAAAATACAAGTCCTATCACTAAATAATTTTAACTGAATCCAGGTTCCAAGATGGAGGATGATGATGTCAGATACAGTCTTTACACCAATGTCCAGAATTTCACATTGAACCACAATTTGTACTGTACTATTCCAATTTAGAATGAATTTCACTGAATGTCTTTGTCTTAAACCACTTGTGTAGTTCTCCAGGGAAAACTGAATTATTATTTAAAAAGTAGATGAACTTCTATAACTGTCATCTATAACAAGACACATCTCGAGCTCTACAGATGTAAAGAAAAATAAACTCTTTCCAGCACAAGAAAAATAATACCTTCTTCTCAAGGTATAAGAATGGCTCTGACTATTTCACAGGGACCTAAGTGTTTAAAAACCAAACCAAAACGTCATTTCATGCACACACCGAAGAATGCGTGGTTATTTCATCATCAACAATTGCAATTTCACGTGGGTCAGGAAATGACTTTGGCAATAACCAATCGTTTTCATGTAGTGTTTACTCAAATCATCAAACTATGCCATGCAAAAATCGTGCTTATGCGAGTCATACTACGTTCTAAATAAACACGATGTTTCTTTAAAAGTTTTCAGATCCCGTGGACATAATCATCATCATAATAAAATATAATGATACAATAATGAAATAAAAAGAATTCAGATTATAACACACAAATAATTAAACTACATGGTTGTAACAGCATCTACCCACATATATTCTAATTAATCACTACACACACTGTTTGCATCTACCCACATATCTTCTAATTAATCACTACACACACTGTTTACATCTACCCACATATCTTCTAATTAATCACTACACACACTGTTTACATCTATCCACATATCTTCTAATTAATCACTACACACACTGTTTGCATCTACTCATATCTTCTAATTAATCACTACACACAGTTTGCATCTACCCACATATCTTCTAATTAATCACTACACATACTGTTTACATCTACCCACATATCTTTTAATTAATCGCTGCACACACTTTGTATCTACCCACATATCTTCTAATTAATCACTACACACACTGTTTGCATCTACTCATGTCTTCTAATTAATCGCTACACACACTGTTTGCATCTACCCACATATCTTCTAATTAATTGCTACACACACTGTTTACATCTACTCATCTCTTCTAATTAATCACTATACACACTGTTGGCATCTACCCACATATCTTCTAATTAATCGCTACACACACTGTTTGCATCTACCCACATATCTTCTAATTAATCACTACACACAGTTTGCATCTACTCATACCTTCTAATTAATCACTACACACACTGTTTGCATCTACCCACATATCTTCTAATTAATCACTACACACACTGTTTACATCTACCCACATATCTTCTAATTAATTGCTACACACACTGTTTACATCTACCCACATATCTTTTAATTAATCACGACACACACTGTTTGCATCTACCCACATATCTTCTAATTAATCACTACACACACTGTTTGCATCTACACACATATCTTTTAATTAATCGCTAGACACAGTTTGCATCTACTCATATCTTATAATTAATCGCTAGACACTGTTTGCATCTACTCATATCTTCTAATTAATCGCTCAATACACTGTTTGCATCTACTCATATCTTCTAATTAATCACTACACACACTGTTTGCATCTACTCATCTCTTTTAATTAATTGCTAGACACACTGTTTACATCTACCCACAAATCTTCTAATTAATCGCTCAATACACTGTTTGCATCTACTCAAATCTTCTAATTAATCGCTACACACACTGTTTACATCTACCTACATATCTTTTAATTAATCACTACACACACTGTTTTCATCTACCCACATATCTTCTAATTAATCGCTAGACACACTGTTTGCATCTACCCAGATATCTTTTAATTAATCGCTAGACACACTGTTCGCATCTACTCATATCTTCTAATTAATCACTACACACACTGTTTGCATCTACTCATATCTAGAATCTAATTAATCGCTAGACACACTGTTTGCATCTACTCACATATCTTTTAATTAATCACTACACACACTGTTTACATCTACCCACATCTTTTAAATAATCAGTACACACACTGTTTGCATCTACCTACATATCTTCTAATTAATCGCTAGACACACTGTTTGCATCTACCCACATATCTTTTAATTAATTGCTAGACACACTGTTTGCATCTACTCATATCTTCTAATTAATCACTACACTGTTTGCATCTACTCATATCTTTTAATTAATCGCTAGACACACTATTTACATCTACCCACATATCTTCTAATTAATTGCTACACACACTGTTTATATCTACCCACATATCTTTTAATTAATCGCTAGACACTGTTTGCATCTACTCGTATCTTCTGATTAATCACTGCACACACTGTTTGCATCTACTCATATCTTTTAATTAATTGCTAGACACACTGTTTGCATCTACTCATATCTTCTAATTAATCACTACACACACTGTTTATATCTACCTACATATCTTTTAATTAATCGCTAGACACACTGTTTGCATCTGCTCATATCCTTTAATTAATCACTACACACTCTGTTTGCATCTACCCACATATCTTCTAATTAACTGCTACACACTCTCTTTGTACATTAAGTAAATTTTAGTTTTATCATGAGATAGCATTTATTAATACTTAATTTTTTATGCATGTTCTTTATTAAATTGGTAAATATTTATTCCACCTGAGTATATTTTATATATTAGTATACGTGTGCCATAATACAGACTAATTAATAATCCACCTCCCCTAAAAGTACATTGTGTAGACTGGTTTATAATCTACTACCTCCCTGAAAGTATATGATATAGACTGGTCAGTAATCTACTTCCCCTACAACTATACAATATAGAGTTGTTAATAATCTACCTCCCTGAAAGTACATGATATAGACTGGTCAGTAATCTACTTCCCCTACAACTATACAATATAGACTTGTTAATAATCTACCTCCCTGAAAGTACATGATATAGACTGGTCAGTAATCTACTTCCCCTACAACTATACAATATAGACTTGTTAATAATCTACCTCCCTGAAAGTACATGATATAGACTGGTCAGTAATCTACTTCCCCTACAACTATACAATATAGACTTGTTAATAATCTACCTCCCTGAAAGTACATGATATAGACTGGTCAGTAATCTACTTCCCCTACAACTATACAATATAGACTTGTTAATAATCTACCTCCCTGAAAGTACATGATATAGACTGGTCAGTAATCTACTTCCCCTACAACTATACAATATAGACTTGTTAATAATCTACCTCCCTGAAAGTACATGATATAGACTGGATTAACTCTCTGCCTACCCATAAAATACATATAATTTTCTGTTTCGATAAACGCCCACCTTCCCTATAAAGTGGCTGTATTTTAAATCAGATGTATCCAATGTAGGAATTTTATTAACAGAGCACATTAAACCATGTCCTGTAACTGTCCAGTTTTATACCAGAGACATGAAACAAAACACGACCTTTGCAGATGCCCTACCACCTTGGTGTTTGCATTGTTTATCAAAAAAGGACATCAGTACATGTTGTGTGTTGTTTCCAGACCTCATTGATATTTTTATTTGTGTCTTAAATGGACCATATAAAATATTGATAAATGTGAACTACATGTAGCTAAAAGTGTACTCGGAGAAAACAAGATACATTAGCTGTGGCAGGCCGAAATGGAGACAAGGTCTTCATTTATTGTTGTGCACCAGGTGTGTCTATTAGGTAGGATATGACAAGAAACAGGTTTTAAATTATTTTCATTGATCTAATCAGTGCTTAGTGGACATTGAATAAACACAAATAAACATGAAATCCTCCAGATGCAATAAATTTTTTGTGTTTTCTCAGGTTATTTACCTGTTTGATACTATTATCTTACATATCATATTGTGGGCAGTTATGGTGATATGTTTTGCAATATAAAATGGCAGGTGATACTCGTCCAGACATTGCTGTAGGAGGACAGTTTCTAAGGCAAATGGCAATAATAGAGTATGTATGTATGTATGTATGTACAGTACATGGCGACCAGTATATCTGGTGGAGGAAGAACCTGGGAAACACCGGAAAGAACCACTGACCTATGTGAACCTACTGGCAAGATTTATCATGTACCCGTATTGGATGAGCCAGAGACACAGGTGAGATGTAAAGGCAAGCATCTTAGACCACTCGACCACCTGGAGCCAATAGATTTAGTACATCATGTGGTGTGGCATCACCTAATGGTAGTGCATGCCAGTAGTGACAGCTGGAACAGGGATAATTCCCATAGTCCAGGGGAAATTCATACTGTCCTAAAACAGATTCCTGCTGTCACAGTTGGCAAATTGGAAGGTGGGAATTTATCATGTGATGTAATATGTAAAATATATAAGTATGTATGTATAAAGCTTGCTTTGGAAATCATCTGTATTAAGTTGCCTTAAATGGCCACTTTTTCAAGCTTCTTTAATTATTGTTATAGTAAACTCTTATTAGGCAGTCACCTGTATTAGGAGGCCGCTTCATTTGTTGGCATTTTCCATCAGCCATGTGCTGTTCCAGGCAGTGCATGCTTGATTGTGCCACTGATTGCTGAATAACTTTGACTCAAATTTTGTTTTTGAAATGTATAGGAGCAGTATATTCTGTAGAAGAAATAATTGCATCGTCATTCTGGACTGGATGAGGTAAACTGCAACTTCTGAGATAATGGGTGATTAATTGAACCTATGGAAATTGAATGTAGACAAGCTTTAATATATTTCTGTCATATTAATCAAAATTTATATTGATGAATATTTGAAAAATAAAAAATGTTTTATCTCTGTTTTCAAAGACAAATTTACATTTTTTTTCGTAATTTATATATTTCAGTTAAAAAAGTTCTTGTTATGGATTTAATTAGGGGAGGTAATTTCTAATTGTCCTGTTTAATTACATAGCATATATGTGACACATTGTCAGGTATAGAAAAGACCTTGCCCTTTAGTACCGAAGTGACAAATGAAAGAAAATATTGGGAAAAATACAGTATAGGAAAGAAACAGAGCAAAGCTGATTGGCATATGTCCGTCTGAATTAGGAAAGTAATATTAAATTTTTTATTTCCTCGTGAAAAATGGTAGTTTTGTTGATTGAACATTTTTAAAGACTCTCTGGTCTTAAATAAGTAACAGAAAAGGTAGACCCTAAACTTAATTACTGACCAAGGTCAGTCACATAATATAGATATACATGTACATAACATATAATCATGGAGAAAAACCAACACTCAGTACCAATTCAAATTAAATATACCTAATACATCTTACTCATGTATCATTTGTCTGATACCAGCCCCTGGGTCAGGTCCCTTGGTTTGTCCTAGGGAATGGCATTTGGCTCATATTTCCTGTTAAAATCAACCAGAAAAATTTCTCCATGTCAATGGATCATTGCAAAATAATTTGCTGTTGTAGTCATAAACCAGAAGAGCTTATGAGATGGCATGTTGTCGATAATCTGCCTTTTTGCACAAGTTTGCTGTTGCTACTTCTCAAAATCTACTTTGAGGATTGCCATGAAACTTCCCTGATACATACACACACTCATCCAAAGGTCTAATGAGAATGGTGTAGCTCTGTCATCCAAAGGTCTATTGAGAATGGTGTAACTCTGTCATCCAGAGGTCTATTGAGAATGGTGTAGCTGTCATCCAAAGGTCTATTGAGAATGGTGTAGCTCTGTCATCCAGAGGTCTAATGAGAATAGTGTAGCTCTGTCATCCAATGTGGCTACGTCAGTGGCCACTTTTGGAATATCTTGCTATTACTATCCTGAACTGAAAGTCTTGTTGACATGTCGTTTTCATTGAAAGACTTCTTATGATATTTAATGGTGCAGATCTGACCTCTGAGTATGTCAACAGCAGTGGACATCTTGAAAATCTTGTTCTAGCTGCTCCTTTTTTGTAGGTAGTTGGACATATCAGCATGGACTTTTTAGTGAAGTGGACATCTTGAAAATCTTGTTGGACATATCAGCATGGACTTTTTACTGAAATAATTATCATGATATCTAGGTGGACCTAAATGAAAACGTTGCCATTCCAAGATCCAATATGGCTACCATGGTTGCTATCTTTAAAATCTTGTTTGTTGCTACAATTCATCCTAACATGGCTTTTCACCTGGAGAAGTCTTCTTGTGTTATCTGGTTGGCTGTAAATTAAATGATGTTAACCTGATACCAGAATGGCATTGCCATGGTGTCAGTTTTGAAAATCTTGTTATTGTGACTTTTCCAAGATGGATGGTCATATTGATATGGGTTTTTAATCGAGAGGCTTCCTAAATGAAAATGGGGAAGATCTTACAGCTAGTATGGCTGCCACAGTGTCTGATATGATGATCTTGCTAAAAAATAACTGAGATGGTTTTAATACTCGGCACTTAAAAAGGCAAAAACTGTCTTACATGTATCCTTTTTTTTCGGCCAGTCAATCCCTTCAACATTTTAGCAGTAGTCAGGGGAAATTTTTGTAAAAGTCGGAAAAATTTTAATATGGACAAACAGACAAGGAAATATGTGATGTCAGCTTTGCTTCCATTCAAAATGTCTGGAATAAAACCCTTTGATTACTGGGATATGGACTCAAGAAACTAAGAGAAACTATTAACAGGATGCTTAATGAAAAAGTACATGCATGAACCTTTCTCAGAGGTCAATTACCTGTGCCAATGGGACAGTGATCAACTTTGACCTACTTCTCAAATTACCAACACCAATGGGAGGGCTATGAGCATAGACTTGTTGGAGTAGTTTTGTTGTGTATATTTAATTTATAATGTGTACATGACTTATATAATGAAATATCTACCAGATTTTTGTCATGATTCTAGGAAGTAAACAAGACTTGGGTTTGTCCCCAGGAAATTATATTGTGTCTTGGGTCAAGTGTAATTAGTATGTGAAGGATTTGGTTAACAATTATTCATCACAATTTCATATCAGTCTTTGGGACTCTATAATCAATTTGCACTTGTGTTCAGATGTTATGTTCAGATATAATTTGAGAGGAATTATTTATTTAAATTGTTCATTGGAAATTACAAAGTTAAGGATATCTATATTACATATATTGTTTTTATAATATATTATAAAATAATATATGTAATATAGATATCCATAACTTATATATAGGTTTTATTTGAGCCATTTGGGTTAATGACAACATTCTTATGAAGCCAGATTTTTCACATCATATTGTATATACTGTTTTTTTTCACATAGTTTGTACACTTGCCTATAGTATATGCAGCTTCATATTTGATATTATAACATGTGAACATATCACTTTATGTGATTCTGATTGATCCAAATAAGCCCATGAAATTATTGTGCAGTATTCTCTTTACTTATTGGCTGCTATCATGGGAAAACTTTTTTAACCCCACCTTCTGGAATGTTTTGTTGTCAATGAACATTTTGGCCACCATTTTTTGATTCAATTCATGAAAGGAATTGGGGGAAAAAATGGTCTTGTCTGTCTGAATATGGCCAATTTACCACTGCATGGGCTTGTTATGTATGACATATCATAACATGAAAAATGGTTAAAACACCAAGACCAGAACAACAGCAACAAGTAAAACAAAGGGTATTGTGCAGTTCATAGCGTATGTGTAAGTTGGGGTTGGAGGGGGTTGGTAAATCTGAAGCATGGAACCCACTCTATATACAAGCATGGTTGAAATGTTAACAGAAGTAAATAAACTCACCTCTGTTCACAGAAGAACGTGGACATAAACTGGTCTCCAAACTGACAGAAGTTTATCCAACCACTGCATATTTATGTGGTAAATATGTAATGCAGTTCTGACTGAAAATGAAATTTATTTACACATTATGTAGTCTGCTGTTCCAAATCACATACTGCAAATATTTGGTCACAAATACATTACAGTAAATATAGGAATTTCTGTATCCAGGAAACCTTCTTTCAATGAATATTGCAACAATGTAATATTTAGTTGTGAAAGTGACATGTTAGTTACGTAAACATGGACTGTCTACTCTACTGCATTCTAGCTAGTACTGCATCAAACAATGTGACAACATGAGCATTGGACATTTTGTGTTTATAAATGATTTTGTCTGTGTAAAATGTTATTTATTTATTTGGAAAGATGCTTATTCTTTGACTTATAGATTGAAAGAAAAGTATAATTTACTTCTAAATGTTAATACTAGTTTAGCTTTGTTTGGGACTCTTTTTTATGCACAACAAATTAAAGGTGCAACATCTGTCAGAATGAACGAAATTATTCCTTCTTCTTTCTGTCTTAATAATTTCCACAGAAATGAAAACTGTGAGATAAAAAGAATCTCAAATGGGTAAAGATTTACTATTAAATTTATGAAACTAGTTGAATAATGTCCAGCTTTTGCTCATCAAGGCTCGCAGTATTAAATCATTACCCATTTGAGATCCTCTATTTATCACATAATAGGTACACTTTGCCTATAGTATGTGCAGTTTCATATTTTTGATATTATAACATGTGAACATATCTCTTTATGTGATTCTGATTGGCCCAAATAAGCCCATGAAATTATTGTGCAGTATTCTCATGACTGATTGGCTGCGATCATGGGAAAACTTTTTTTAACCCCACCTTCCAGATTTATTGATTTATTGTTTGTTGAAATTGCAGAGCTTGAAACATTTATTCTAAACAGACAGTATTTTACCGGATTATTGTGATTATTATTCTGGGATTTAATTCACAGTATTGTAATTGTCTTTTGAATTTTCAGTGTAATCTAGGGAAATAAATTATTTGTTGATGTGACTAAACTTGTTGGGTTAGCTTGTTTCTGTTACATAGTTTAAGAACTTGAGTTGTAACAAGTTGTATGATGTTGCATGTTGTGGGACAACATTCGGGCTAAAATATAGTAACTTTGAGATGCAATATCTCAGAAATTACAGCTTTGATTTTACTCATATTTTCAGGAAGGCTTGTGTTAGCAGGACCTTCCATAGATTTAAAGTTTGAGGGTGAGTTGTCAGGGTTTGGGAGATCTCCCCCAGTGGAGATTTTTTTTTAAGTAGCCATCTGTAAAGTAAAAGTAGCCCGGTTCCATGCTGATAAGGAAAACCCTGATCCGTTTAGTTGACAAGACTGTCAAATTTAATATTTCTTGGTTAATTGGAAATAAGTTTTCTTTCTAATTGAATAGAGCAGAGTTTGGTCTGTTTTTATTGGTTTGTCACGTAAATACCAGTTGGTTGTTCTTGGCTTTAGCGAATGGTCAGGAAAAAATGTTGTTTTTGGTGGGAACTCTGCATTGAATGAGTATAGTAATTAAAGGATCAGATCACACAAGATGATGAATAAGTTTTGTGACTGGTCAGTCTTTAGAGAGGTCACAGAATACAAGTTGAGATACAGGATGTGTGGGTGGTTGTTTGTTCCCTAATGGTACTGCAGCTTCAATGAAATTGTCATCAGACTTCAACTTGGTAATTTTTTGTTTAATTTTCCAATTTCATTGAACCTTTTGTACCGTAAGGGACCCATTTAGAGAGTATCCTGTGACAGAAGCATGGTAGGGTAAAAAGGTGAATCGCTGCTTCATAAATCAAGAAAATTTATTATGCAGATTCAGCAAAACATGTTAAATGTATGTAATGAATTTAAATGAATTGGGTTGGAGCTGATTTAAACAGTTTTTGTCAAGTCATATGTGACAGGTTTCTGATAATATTTCAGGCACATGAAAGTCTTTGCTCCAACCAGCTGTTTTAACTGTTGTATCCACAGGTATACCTTTGTCTGAAAAAGTAACACTAGTGAATGTCATTCATGCAGTAATGTAGTGTAAAATATCTGTATTGATCACCGCAGCTTGCAAGGTGCATTCTAGACTCATGAAATAGTGTCTCTGTTCACTGCCCCAAAAGGGGCCTGGAAACTAACAAATAGTTTGGTTTCATTGTTCCTCATTAATATCTACAAGAGTAGTGACTGTCTTCTGTCTGGCGCATAAACTGCTGTGCAAATTTCAGTTAATGTTTTCCTGGACATGGTTGGTTATGATCACAATAATATAATCCAAAAATGTCCTTGTCTGGATTCACTATAATTCCAAATTAATGTTCCAGTCCAAGACTATTATTGATGTGCACTTTGTATTTCCCATGAAAAAAACTGAACACAACAATAAGACTGATTTTGCGTTAAGATGTTAAGGCAAGAATGAGTAATTTTTTAAATAAACAAGATTATAATCTACTTGACCTAGTTTACAATTACCAATTTCTGGAAATACTCTGTTAATGGAAACTTCCATTCTAGGACATCCTGAGGTCAGAATCAAGACTGTATCTTTTAATTCAAATTCTGGTAAACTTCTTTGCATTAATAATGATATGGATATTTAAACCACTCAGGAATATTAGCTATGTATTGTGTTGTTTACAAAATAAATGTCCCTGGTCAGGTACTCAGTAAACTTTGCTTTTGGACAAGGTCGAGTACAATACAGATGTATGTAACAATATAACGTATAATCATTAAGAAAAGCCAACAAAGAATACATCTTAAATATAGTTAACATTACCGGAACATACATATAAATTCCAAAGCTCAAAGAAAAGAAGGGTTTGCCCTCTTTGGCCAGAAAGCAATATCAGAAGATAAAACCATTTTGAATGAGGGAAATTACAAAGGAAGTTTACAACCAGTGAAGTGATTGTAAGTATCTTAGCACAGTATTAACATCCCATGTGACTACAATATCAACATTCTATGTGACTATAATATCGACATCCCATGTGACTATAATATCAACATCCCATGTGACTACAATATCAACATCCCATGTGACTACAATATCAACATCCCATGTGACTACAATATCAACATACCATGTAACTACAATATCAACATCCCATGTGAATATAATGTCAACATCCCATGTGGTTACGATATAAACATCTCATGTGACTAATATCAACATGCCAGGTAACTATAATATCAACATCCCATGTGACTACAATATCAACATTCCTTGTGACTGCATTCTTGGATATACTGGGTCTCTCATGTAACACTAATTTTATAAAACTTTTACTTACTTAGGCAAATAAGACTTCTTATGGACAATACTCTAGCCCTTGTACACATTAATAAATGGGGGATTGGGTTGAGGAACTTGATGATCTGGCTTTTTTGTCGTTGTTGTAGGGATTAACGCCATTTTTCAGCATAAGATAGTCTATACATGGCAGCCAGTATAAATGGTAGAGGAAGAACCAGGGAAAACCCTGGAAAGAACCACTGATCCATGAGAAGCCACTGGCAAGCTTTCTCACATACCCACATTGGTCAAGTCCAAGACTCAAACCCATGCAGACAGAGGTGAGATGGCAATGATACGTAACAATGAGTGCTTTAGACCACTTGGCCACTCGGGGCTACCTGGCTTTTTGTAATATGGGAATGGAGCTGAGCATTAGATACTAGTCTCAGAGCTTGTCGTCAAGACCAAATTGTCAGTAGTGAAGATATATATCATACAAACCAGACCCTCAAGATTCACTTGTTGATGCCTTTTCTGTATCTTGGAGTAATTTCACTCTACCCAATGTTCTTACTCCTTTCAGTGTAACTTTTAGAATTGTACAAAATATTGGAGGATAGGGGAGGGGGTGATCATTGTGCCAATCTTTAGCACATGGCCATGGTTGCCCAGACTACTCTTTTTTTTGTCAGATCAGTTAATTCTGATTAAAATCAGATCTCTGCTGTCCTTTGTGAAGATATGAGAGCAACTGCTTTGGGGTCATGTTTTGATGACCTTTGAATTAGCCAATGGAAATGCAGCTTTCATAAATCTGAAAGTGAATAATATTGTTTGGCAAACATTGATGCTTTTCAGACATGTGACACATTCTCCCACACATTAAGATACAAGACTTCATCTGATTGGCTGATAAAATTAGTGATTATGGTAATAACTTAGGTCACCAGAAGATCTTCAAATAGGACAGTGTTGATCTGATTTTAATTAGAATGCAGATAGGTTATCCATATTGCTCAGAACCTCCAAGATTTCTTCAAAAGAACCTAACCATAATGCATCCATTGAAAAAGATTTCCATGGAAGTGTTTCATTTGTCAGGAAGGTTATGAAAAGCTGTGTAAGCTAATTCAGCATTGCATACATGCAGTTAATATATTTGCCTTCTGTCTTTTTCAAAATCCTACCAAGCTAATGGCCAAATACCTATTTTACATTGAAATATTTAAAAAGATATTTTGATTCCAATTCTTGGTTATTTGTTTCAGGATTGTTTTTTATTTTTTAATACGAGTCAGATGTTTGGGAAGTCTCTGTAAAGGGCCTTGTGGATGACTGTACATGTAGGAGCACAGTACTTTAGCCTCACATGATAATTTCTCACATTCTTATTTAAATGTACGATTTTAATGCAGTACACAGTAGCTGTTTTTTTGTTACCTGTGTCACCAGTAATTTAGTTCTCCAAAAATAAGTTACAAGAGACTTTTGCTGTTTAAATGCAAACATTGTCTACATCCTGTTTGCATGTAAATAATTTGGCCTTTTGTGTGAGCATTTGGAATGTTAATAGTTTGACATTTTGTATAGTGGAATTTTATGTCTGCAGCTGGTGTGTTATATAGTTGTGCACAAAGTATTTATGTAGTATGTCAGCAGATGATGTTGCTGTCCCTTGTTATCACTGTTCTATAGGTCTGTGTGCAGTATTTGTACAGTATGAGTACAAATGATGTTGCTATCCCTTATAATCACTGTTCAATAGGCCTGTATACAGTATTTGTACAGTACGTGTGCAGATGATGTTGCCATTCTTTATAATCCCAGTTCAATTAGCCTGTATACAGCATTTATACAGTATGTGTGCAGATGATGTTCTATAGGTCTGTATTCAGCATTTATACAGTATGTGTGCAGATGATGTTCTATAGGTCAGTATTCAGCATTTATACAGTATGTGTGCAGATGATGTTCTATAGGACTGTATACAGCATTTATACAGTATGTGTGCAGATGATGTTCTATAGGACTGTATACAGCATTTATACAGTATGTGTGCAGATGATGTTCTATAGGACTGTATACAGCATTTATACAGTATGTGTGCAGATGATGTTCTATAGGTCAGTATTCAGCATTTCTACAGTATGTGTGCAGATGATGTTCTATAGGACTGTATACAGCATTTCTACAGTATGTGTGCAGATGATGTTCTATAGGTCTGTATACAGCATTTATACAGTATGTGTGCAGATGATGTTCTATAGGTCTGTATACAGCATTTATACAGTATGTGTGCAGATGATGTTCTATAGGTCTGTATACAGCATTTATACAGTATGTGTGCAGATGATGTTCTATAGGACTGTATACAGCATTTATACAGTATGTGTGCAGATGATGTTCTATAGGACTGTATACAGCATTTATACAGTATGTGTGCAGATGATGTTCTATAGGTCTGTATGCAGCATTTATACAGTATGTGTGCAGATGATGTTCTATAGGACTGTATACAGCATTTATACAGTATGTGTGCAGATGATGTTCTATAGGTCTGTATACAGCATTTATACAGTATGTGTGCAGATGATGTTCTATAGGACTGTATACAGCATTTATACAGTATGTGTGCAGATGATGTTCTATAGGTCTGTATACGGCATTTAAACCTGAAATAGTAGACTACCATATGACCATAGCTACTCAGATTTAATAATAATAATAATAATAATAATAATAATAATAATAATGCTTTATTTATAGAGGGTGACTCATTAGTCAAAAATTTATTCAGCGTAGATAGTTTTTTTTTGTTAACTATGTGCATCTTGATTTGCATCATCCAAAAAGATTATCATATGTGGTATTGCATGTTGGTTGAGTTGTCAGTGGGACATTTTTGTATTGCTGTCAAGTATAATAATCAGGATATTGGGAATTTAGTGACATCAGCATTTTTTGGGGGTGCGTGGGTGGGTATTTTTCCTGGGCTTGCTCAAGGTGTATCACTGCACAGGTATCATCACTGATATTATTTTCAGGAAAGTTTGTGACAGTTGTTTTTGATGTTGAGGGTCAAAATACAAGTTATACTGTGTATGGGTTTGAAACACCTGGATGCACAAAACAACTTGACTTGAATTTGTGAGAAATAATACTTAATAATGAAATATGACCTATGGGAAAGCAAGCACTTGTGCATCCTTAGCCGTAAAGGTAAATTTTAAACTACATGTAAGTACTGTGCCAGAGGTATGGGGTATGAATATATTAAGAATGGTTGCCTCTGAACAGGGATATGAGATATAAATATATTAAGAATGGTTACCTCATAACAGGGATATGGGATACACTGTATGAATACATTAAGAATGGTTACCTCATAACAGGGATATGGGATACACTGTATGAATATATTAAGAATGGTTACCTCATAACAGGGATATGGGATACACTGTATGAATACATTAAGAATGGTTACCTCAGAACAGGGATATGGGATACAGTGTATGAATGTATTAAGAATGGTTACCTCATAACAGAGATATGGGATACAGTGTATGAATGTATTAAGAATGGTTACCTCAGAACAGGGATATGGGATACAGTGTATGAATGTATTAAGAATGGTTACCTCAGAACAGGGATATGGGATACAGTGTATGAATGTATTAAGAATGGTTACCTCAGAACAGGGATATGGGATACAGTGTATGAATGTATTAAGAATGGTTACCTCAGAACAGGGATATGGGATACACTGTATGAATGTATTAAGAATGGTTACCTCAGAACAGGGATATGGGATACACTGTATGAATACATTAAGAATGGTTACCTCAGAACAGGGATATGGGATACAGTGTATGAATGTATTAAGAATGGTTACCTCAGAACAGGGATATGGGATACAGTGTATGAATATAATAAGAATGGTTACCTCAGAACAGGGATATGGGATACACTGTATGAATGTATTAAGAATGGTTACCTCAGAACAGGGATATGGGATACAGTGTATGAATGTATTAAGAATGGTTACCTCAGAACAGGGATATGGGATACACTGTATGAATGTATTAAGAAAGGTTACCTCAGAACAGGGATATGGGATACACTGTATGAATGTATTAAGAATGGTTACCTCAGAACAGGGATATGGGATACACTGTATGAATACATTAAGAATGGTTACCTCAGAACAGGGATATGGGATACAGTGTATGAATCAATTAAGAATGGTTACCTCAGAACAGGGATATGGGATACAGTGTATGAATATAATAAGAATGGTTACCTCAGAACAGGGATATGGGATACACTGTATGAATGTATTAAGAATGGTTATCTCAGAACAGGGATATGGGATACACTGTATGAATGTATTAAGAATGGTTACCTCAGAACAGGGATATGGGATACACTGTATGAATGTATTAAGAATGGTTACCTCAGAACAGGGATATGGGATACACTGTATGAATGTATTAAGAATGGTTACCTCAGAACAGGGATATGGGATACACTGTATGAATACATTAAGAATGGTTACCTCAGAGCAGGGATATGGGATACACTGTATGAATACATTAAGAATGGTTACCTCAGAACAGGGATATGGGATACACTGTATGAATGTATTAAGAATGGTTACCTCAGAACAGGGATATGGGATACGCTGTATGAATACATTAAGAATGGTTACCTCATAACAGGGATATGGGATATAGGATGTAAATAGCTGGTGATTTCCCAAAAAGTTTAGCTACATTATGCTGGTCATTGATCAGGAAAATGTTTGATAGCCTTTTGTTGGTCCATCCATCCATAATAGCATAAGTTTATTATTGCTGTTTCTTCTGAACTACTTGGAGGATTACCATGGTTCTTTGCACACATGGTCAAATTGGTCCTAAATGGAAATGGTGCCCCATGTAGATCCAATATGGCTGTCACAATGGATGTCTTGAAAATCTTTTGATTACTACATCTTCAATCCCCCCCCCCCAAATTATTTGGGCAAGTAAACATTATCAAATTCAATGAGCTTTCCTGCTATTTTGCACTCATAAAACATTATGTTTATTGCATTTTTAGTCTTAAAAGTATTTTTATGTATTCTATAAAAGATAAACTTCCTGCCATGGTGGATTTTTTTACAGTATAAAATGTATTTTTATGTATTCTATAATAGATAAACTTCTTACTATGGTGGATTTTCTACAGTACAAAATTTGCCTTTCAATATTCACTAACAAATACATCATCTTTCTTAAATTCTTTAATTATATATTTCATGTCAGAGACTACTATCATGGAGTCTTGAACTTTGTACACTAGGTATTGTTGGCAGTTTCTCCCCAGAAGCCATGGTTTATACTTCTATTAGTTTTGGTGGCAGAGAGTGCGTAAAAGGACATAATTTCAAGATGCACTTACTGAACTGGGCTATAAACATTGCTGCTTGATTAAGAAATTGTTGCACCATCTGCAAACATGTCCGTATTCAGTATATTGAGTAAAGAGTGGAAGGTCATTGATACATAAAAGAAAGAGAAGAGGTGTGTGTGTGTATATCAATCATGCATGTTTATGTATACAATGCTCTGTGTGATGAATTTGTGTTCTGTAGTTTTGTGTAATTTAATCCATAACACCTCTCTTTGTATTCTATTCTTTTTTCCCAGCTTCATTTGATATATTTGCCTGCATATATATATAGAAATAATTGAGGATCACTAGGGAGATTATTTTTTGTACTAATTGTATAAAATAAAGACTTGATTATAGTTATTATCATTATTATAGTTATTATCATTATTATAGTTATTATAATTGGCATATTCTGTTGGATGGTATCATTGTAATGATTCCTGAATTTGTGTTTAAGATTAATTGTCGATTATGGACAGAATGAAAACCAGACTGGAAGATTCATTATCTGTCATAATTAAGTTATATTTAAAAATGGTTTGTCTCACTGATATTAAGAGACCTGTTTAGACTATTTTTAGCTCTCTGTTTGTAACTTCAAAACTTGATCCATCCCATCTTGCTTATTACTCAAGCTACTCGAACTGTGATATGTTTGAAATGGATATTTGATGTTTTACCAGTGTGCTACAAGTAGAAATTTCACCCAGTGAAAAAAGTACAAGGAAAAATATCTGCTTGCCAACTGTCTGAGTTATGACCCCGGTAAATTTTGATGTAATTGTGGCTTTTCTTGAGGATCGTATTTCACCTGCTTCAAAATGTTATTATATTCCATTTATGCGTACAAGTTCAGCTTTGTGTAACATAAATGTTGTTAATGGTACATTCAAGAACACCACTGTGTAATGAAATAAAGGAAAATGCAAATGTGTAAAAACCAGTACTACTATGATACTGACTGCTGGATGCCTCGAACAATCAGGCCACCTATTGCATTTGTAGAAGAAATGACAGAAATGGGGTGGTATTGTAAAAGGAGTCACATACATGCCTGATGCATACCTCCTGACAGGTGAACCATGATGGGTGCATTCCTTGCTGAGTTTTACCCTGCCTCAATTGTACCCTCTGAAGGGTGAACCTTGACTGGTGTATTCCTTGCCTAGTTTTCGCTAGTAGAATTGGTCTTTGTTGTAAGATGGAATTTTTTTAAATGTGAATTCAGTTAAGAAACTTTCAGGTGATAAACCAGGAGAGAAAATCTTGTACCTTCAAAAAAATGGTATATTTACAAAAATGTGACCTTAGATTTTGGGGATTTTATATTTTTATACCAATATCTTTGTTATATTATATACCTTTTAAAGAATTTCAGAATATTTATTTGTCTTTCATATTTTACCCGGTAACACTGCATGTTTATGATCATTCGGAACGGTTTATCTTTCTAAAGTTTTCGAAAAGATTTTAAGCCTATATTTGGGGAAAGCAAAACCTAGCAGTAGCTTTTCCAGTGACGTAATCAACAGTTAACCCTTTACCTTGCATCATTAACAGTGTTGGTGACATCATTATCAACAGTTAACCCTTTACCTTGCATCAGTAATAGTGTTGGTGACATCACTATCAACAGGTAACCCATTACCTTGCATCATTAATTGTGTTGGTGACATCACTATGAACAGGTAACTCTTTACCTTGCATCAGTAATAGTGTTGGTGACATCACTATCGACAGTTAATCCTTTACCTTGCATCAGCAGTGGTGTTGGTGACATCACTATCAACAGTTAACCCTTTACCTTGCTTCACTAGTAGTGTTGGTGACATCACTATCAACAGGTAACCCTTTACCTTGCATCAGTAATAGTGTTGGTGACATCACTATCAACAGTTAATCCTTTACCTTGCATCAGCAGTGGTGTTGGTGACATCAATATCAATAGTTAACCCTTTACCTTGCATCATTAATAGTGTTTGTGTCATCACCATCAAAGGTTAACCCTTTACCTCATATCAGTAGTGGTGAGTCCTTGGGTCCACCTTGGGACCTGAGATCACAGTAAAAAATGGCATATTTTTTGTTTGAAGTTAATTTGCTTATACAGGTCAACTCGTGAAAATGTTATCCTTCTCCTATATGACTGGTAATATCACGAAAAGACTTCTTACGACATCTAGTTCATATTAAGTAGAAATGGTTCCAGTCTAATAACTACCTTAAGTAGAAATGGTTCCAGTCTAATAACTACCTTAAGTAGAAATGGTTCCAGTCTAATAACTACCTTAAGTTTGCATCAGTCTTGAAAATCTTCTATTGCTGCTCTTCCAAAATAGAAAATCATGTCAACATGGGGTTTCCATAGAAAATCATGTCAACATGGGGTTTCCATAGAAAATCATGTCAGCATGGGGTTTCCATAGAAAATCATATCAGCATGGGGTTTCCACCAGGAAACTTCTTATGATGCTTTGTTTGTCCTTAATGAAAATGGTGCCCAGTTTACATCCAGTATGCCCACCACAGCAGCTAATTTTAACATCTTGTTATTGCTGAAGAATATCAAAGATGGTTTGAATTCTCCACTGGAGGAAATGGTCTTGTCTTGAATTCTTAGAAATTCTTTTCAGCAAGTAGACCATCAGTCCCTTTGAGGAACTCCTGCTAGAATTTAACATACATATATACATTTTTGGACTTCAACTTTTAATTGGTGCTACATAGCCAGAATTGTGCTGATGTGCCATTGAACCATATACGTATATGCCAGAGATCCTCAAATACCTATATTTGTCTGACTTGTCCAGTAGTTCAAAGGTTTTGATTGGCAATATGTGTGTGTGTGTGTGCATATATATATATATATATATATATATATATATATATATATATATATATACAAAAAAATAAATAATTTCATTTGTGGATGGCTGTATAAGAAGGAAAACATTGGAACGTATACACTAACACGACATAAAATACAGAACTGAAAGGGTGTTAGATCGCACCAAAAGTAGATCGTGTGATCGTGGTGTGATCTAACACCCTTTCAGTTCTGTATTTTATGTTGTGTTAGTGTATACATTCCAGTGTTTTCCTTCTTGTACATCCGTCCACAAATGAAATTATTTATTTTTTGCAGCCGACACATTTTCTTTTAAATAATTCTCTAAATTTGCTTAATAGCCTATAATTACTAATATGACAATGAAATATCCGGGATATAAATTGCGTCTACTTAAAATGAACATAAAACAACAGATGTCGTTATCGCTCGTTGATTTCTAGGTCAGTAAAGATATTTTGATACATCTGCAACAAGTTGAAATAAACTAGTTGAAACATAATAAATTTAAAGGTTTAATTCCTGTAGAAATAGCCATGTAAAGTTTTGCAAACGCAACGGTTTTTGTGTTTTATTTGTTTGTCTTGTCTATGTTTTGTATTTGTCTTTGAAAAAGACTCATTAAGAGTCGAAAGCGCTCAAGCTAGGTAGATACTAGTTTTGCACTGTTTGTTGTCAGTTTGTTGCAGTTATATACACCACTCCCTTGATAACTCATGCCCTGATAACTGGCAAACCCGCTTATAATGTGGGGTCATGCGTGGATCCCATTTTTAAAACCAGAAATTACCTCCAAAATAGATCCCTATTTTATGAACTTTATGGAAATCGCGATCAAAATTAGCTACAAAAACTTTGATATATTGCTCGTTTTATCGTCAAAAACGGTAGATAGGACCTGGAAATTTTAACCAACATTATGAAATACCAAATTTAAAAATAGGTCACACAATTTTTTTTACATTTTCTTTCCAAGTGACATTCCTAGCACACTGCAATTAACGATATGTAAGGAAATTTTGATCAATGAAAATGTCACTTACGCCGAGTGGAGGCAGTACTTTAATAAATAAATACAAATTAAATAATTTTTTTATCAATTGAAATTTGTGTTCTAGTTCTATCTTCTAGTTCCTTTTAAGTGTAATCATCATAAATGCAATGTGCCCTCTTGTAATTAAACGTAAAATGTGTCGATCTACCGTAACAGCTATGTCCGCGAGCATTTCTCTGAGAACCTCATTAATTGCCCACCATGTTTTGATAACTGACTAGCAGAAGTATTTGTTGCATTGTTGCACTGAATTAAAAGCTGGCCTCCTTTGTATTATCATGTTAATTATGTCTTTTGAATCAAATAATGGAGGTGAAATAAAAGAAAAGTTAAAAGGCATGAAAATCCTACAAACTTAAAATCTAGCTGCCCCGGTCGTATGTCGGGTGAACTCACTTCATTTGATCAGTTGAATGCTGTTATAAATGTTATTGTGTATGTAACATAAACTACCTTAAATTAACCGACTCACTGGTAACTGTGATCAAAGATAGCATGGCAACCAAGCGAAAAGAATACTATACTTCGTAAAATAAAGAGCTTGGTTTCACAGATACGGACCATTGTGGGCAAGTGAGTTTCAGAGAATTCTTGAACTGGCACTTTGAGATATCCTCAAGAATGATAAAAAGTTTCATTATTACTTCCAGTGAAATCACGATATCAATACTGTACTAATTGAACAGCACAAAAATTGAGATTCAATGTAGACGATCGTCTCACGAAAATTTCGCTTGTTTTTTGAACAAAAGGAATCTTGTTTGGTGGTGTATCAACAGTTAGTCTAGCTCCCTGCTCTTTTGACTCCCAGTTTGGAAGGATACAATGCCATACCACTCCGGGAACCAGACTCATCAAGAAAACAAAAAGCAGTGACGTAATACACACATGTTTTTGTGTAAACGTAATGGTTGTTGAAACCAGTTGGAATGATCTTTCACATGTTGGACATTTTGAAAATAAATGTTATTTAAACAGAATAACAAACAACTTCATTAGAAAAAGTGTGTTGTTAAAAATTATTATTGACGTGAATGTAAAATGAAGATTCAGTCATTAAACAGCTAAGTTCCCTAACCCCGACCCCCCACCCCGTTTTCTCGATGTCCAAGCTATTTTTTTTTCAATTTTTGGAGGTCCCTCGGTAACTCGTGCCCTCGCTTATAGCGCGGTCTATGATTGTGGACCCCATTGTGCGCGAGTTATCGAGGGAGTGGTGTGTGTGTATATATATATATATATATATATATATATATATATATATATATATATACAAATGACATTGTAGAAGGCATCATGGAAGATTGGTCAGTTGACCAAATGAGCTTCTTTAAATAAAGTCATTATTATTATTATTATTATTATTATTTGAACATCCAAATATCAGTCATAGGAGGTGTAAAATATTGTCATATCAACTTGTCTTTGAATTGTTTATCCATTAAACTGCCAAGAAACATCTTGACAGGATCAAATTTGGTGGTCACTAGATCTGGTTTACAGATTGTTTCATTGTCGATCAATAAAGAGCTAAATTCAAAGGTGACTATGTTACTTCTTTGTAAGACAGTAGATGTATCGCTAAGTGTGTTTGCTCATTACGGTTATTAAATTGTTTTAATACTCTACAGCTTCAAAACGTAACGATTAAAGAGGTGTAAAAGCTCATCTCCTGGCCCTGTAAGTGAATGACTGCCTCTGTGCTATTGACATTACAACAGTGCTTTACACATCATGGTTTGTGTTGCATCACATGATATCTTTAGTGCAAAATATTTGAAACCTAGGCTTAAATTAAGAAAAGAGATAATAACAACAAATAGCTTTTATTATCATCATCCAAGACTTTTTGGGGGACCTTTTGAAATTAAGGTTCACTGTCCAACTTTATTGGAAATGCCCATTTATTAGGTTGTTACATATTTTGATGTAATATGTCAGCTTCTTGTGAATTAATAATTAATTTTTTAAAACAATAGAGTGGAGTAAAATGCTGGTTGAAATTCTGTTGCCTTGATTTTGGAAACAAAAAATAATGTTTTATCAATAATTGGTTGAAAGGATATTTTTTTTCTCTTTTGTTTTCATCATTTTGTCTTAATTGCCAGAACATCAAACACCTGTACTGCATCTGTGTGACATTTATTACATGGTTTAGAATCAGCACTTGATGCAGAAAAGGTATATGCATTGATTGGTATTGTGAAATGTTATCATAGCTTCATCTGCAAGGTATATGCATTGACAGGCATTGTAAAATGTTATCATTGCTTCATCTGCAAGGTATATGCATTGATAGGCATTGTGAAATGTTATCATGGCTTCATTTTCTGACACTTTATTGAACATAGTAACATTTATTGCTTTTGGCCAGTTTCAGTTTTAAGGAACATACATATTCAAAACATCTGGCATAGTCGACAAGGGCTGACTTTTGAAAATGTGAAACAAACAAAACTTACAAAATTGTTCTTCTGCCTGTTCTTTTGACATGAAAAAATTTGCATTCAGTATTTTGTTTTAAGCCCCACCCCATGTGTGTTTCCGGTTGGCTGACCATCCCTATTTTTCATTGCTGACCCTTAGACTAAGCACTTTCTGGTTTAAAAAAGATCATAATAAATCACATTAAATATATACAATGTTTAAAAAATAAAAATAAGATTCCCTACCTACCCTAATTTTAAAACCAGTGCAGTAGGAAGCACACATTGTTTTGTTTTTTTTGCCTTATCTGAGCCATGAAAACTGGAATGACCATTTGCTGTTCAGACTTCTAATAAATGGTCATGTTCATTGTACATTAGGTATACAGTAAAATGTGTTTGTTATAATTTTCATCAAATTGATTGTTAAAACAAGAAATAATTATAGAAGAAGTCTTCTGTAATTATAATCAAATAAACTTTCTTCTCTGATGACTGACACGTGTTTCAAAGTATCCTAAGGCAGATAACTCTCGCATCTCACCTCTGTCCTTGTGAGTTCACGTGTCTCCTTGATCAACATAGGTATGTAAGAAAGCTTGGTCATATTTTCCTGTGGGTTAGTGGTTCTTCCTTTGGTCTTCTTGGATTCTTCTAATTCTACCAAATATACATGTATGGCCTATCATATGCTGAAAAATGGCGTTAGGCCAACAAAACCAACAAAACTTTTTGACTTCTTCTTCAGATTAAAATTTATATTCAAAATTACTTTCTCTTGCTCATGATGCTTATTGTGTATATTTCAGATCTGTAATTACTCTGGCAAAAGTGATTACCATTAAGTGCTGTGTCTTTCCTGTAATTACTCTGGCAAAAGTGATTACCATTAAGTGCTGTGTCTTTCCTGTAATTACTCTGGCAAAAGTGATTACCATTAAGTGCTGTGTTTTTTCTGTAATTACTCCGGAAAAATAGATAAGTGCCATGTTGCTCCTATAAATATTAATTCCTAATTGGTGGCAATTCACGCAATCAAATTTGTTTGATTGGCTGTTTTTACTATTGAACAGCTAATTAATGAAACTGTTTTGTATGCTTCATTGATCTTAACTTTTCTGTTGTGCTTTGCATCATTACTTTAAAAACTTCCAATATTTTCTGAAGAAGTCCAATAATTATCCTGTATTGTATGAAAATGTCATATAATTCTCCTGTATTGTATGAAAAAAGTCCTATAATTATCCTGTATTTTATGAAAAACTCTTATAATTATCCTGTGTTTTATGAAAAAGTTCTGAAAATATGACCTATATTTAAAATCAGAAATTTTTATTTGTCTTAATTGTTGTTACACCAGACTCTTTATGTTGCATGAGATGGTGAAATTGAACACATTTACATTTCAAATGAATGCACATCAATAACTTCAAAATATCCTCAAGTGAAATGCTACAGAAAATACTCAAATCCCAGATAAAATGCTTCAGAAAATACTCAGATCCCAGATAAATGCAACAGAAAATACTCAGATCCCAGATTAATATTACCAGGGATGCTCAGATCCCAAATGTTAAGAATATACTCAGATATCAAATAGATATTACAGTGTATAATCAGATATCAGAAATGCCACATAAAATACTCAGATCTCAGATGTTGTAGAATATACCAGTACTCACATCTCAGAAATGGTACAGAAAATACTCAAATTTCAGATAAATACTAAAGAATATTCTGAAATCTGAGGTAAATGTTGCAGAATATACAAAAATCTCAGAATATTTTGCCAAACCTTATAAACTGTTATTCTAACAAAATCATAGGTATGCAAAATGTAAGCACAAATAGTACCTAGGTGGTTTGTTATCCATGAACTTTCAGCAATTATTATAAATTTAAAGTTGTCATCATCTAATGACGGCTGAAGTTGTCATCTTCAAGGGGGTATACTTTAGTTGCCAAGAACAACACAGTGATAGAATACTGTGCCATGTACTTCATTATAAGGCAGTCTCACCATGAGGCAGTATACTCAATGACTCCCATGGACAGTGTTGTAATGAGGGAATACTGTGCCATGTACTTCATTATAAGGCAGTCTCACCATGAGGCAGTATACTCAATGACTCCCATGGACAGTGTTGTAATGAGGGAATACTGTGCCATGTACTTCATTATAAGGCAGTCTCACCATGAGGCAGTATACTCAATGACTCCCATGGACAGTGTTGTAATGAGGGAATACTGTGCCATGTACTTCATTATAAGGCAGTCTCACCATGAGGCAGTATACTCAGTGACTCCCATGGACAGTGTTGTAATGAGGGAATACTGTGCCATGTACTTCATTATAAGGCAGTCTCACCATGAGACTATACTCAATGACTCCCACGGACAGTGTTGTAATGAGGGAATACTAGACATGTATCATGTACGTCATTATTTGGCAGTCTCACTTTAAGGCAATATACTCTATGGCTCAGCATTATAATGAGGGGGTACTGTATGTGTATCATGTACTTCATTAAAATGGGGGAATTCTGTGCCATGTACTTCATTATAAGGTAGTCATATAATAAGGCAGAATAACCTTGTTTCTTTTGATAGCATTCTAATTAGGGAATACTGTATTATGTACTTCATTATAATTGGTCTTACTATAAGGCTCCCATGGAGAGCATTGTAATGAGGGAATACTGTATTATATACTTCATTATAAGAGGTCTCACTATAAGGCTCCCATAGAAAGTGTTGTAATGAGGGAATACTGTATTATATACTTCATTATAATTGGTCTTACTATAAGGCTCCCACGGAAAGTGTTGTAATAAGGGAATACTGTATTATATACTTCATTATAAGAGGTCTCACTATAAGGCTTCCATGGAAAGTGTTGTAATGAGGGAATACTGTATTATGTACTTCATTATAATTGGTCTTACTATAAGGCTCCCACGGAAAGTGTTGTAATAAGGGAATACTGTATTATGTACTTCATTCTAAGGGGTCTAACTATAAGGCTCCCATGGAAAGTGTTGTATTGAGGGAATACTGTATTATGTACTTCATTATAAGAGGTCCACTATAAGGCTCCCATGGAAAGTGTTGTAATAAGGGAATACTGTATTATATACTTCATTATAAGAGGTCTCACTATAAGGCTCTCATGGAAAGTGTTGTAATGAGGGAATACTGTATTATGTACTTCATTATAATTGGTCTTACTATAAGGCTCTCATGGAAAGTGTTGTAATGAGGGAATACTGTATTATGTACTTCATTATAATTGGTCTTACTATAAGGCTCCCACGGAAAGTGTTGTAATAAGGGAATACTGTATGATGTACTTCATTCTAAGGGGTCTAACTATAAGGTTCCCATGGAAAGTGTTGTATTGAGGGAACACTGTATTATGTACTTCATTCTAAGGGGTCTCACTATAAGGCTCCCATGGAAAGTGTTGTAATGAGTGAATACTGTATTATGTACTTCATTCTAAGGGGTCTCACTATAAGGCTCCTATGGAAAGTGTTGTAATGAGGGAATACTGTATTATATACTTCATTATAAGAGGTCTCAATATAAGGCTGTCATGGAAAGTGTTGTAATGAGGGAATACTGTATTATGTACTTCATTATAATTGGTCTTACTATAAGGCTCTCATGGAAAGTGTTGTAATAAGGGAATACTGTATTATATACTTCATTATAAGAGGTCTCACTATAAGGCTCCCATGGAAAGTGTTGTAATGAGGGTATACTGTATTATGTACTTCATTCTAAGGGGTCTCACTATAAAGCTCCCATGGAAAGTGTTGTATTGAGGGAATACTGTATTATGTACTTCATTCTAAGGGGTCTCACTATAAAGCTCCCATGGAAAGTGTTGTATTGAGGGAATTCTGTATTATGTACTTCATTCTAAGGGGTCTCACTATAAGGCTCCCATGGAAAGTGTTGTAATGAGTGAATACTGTATTATGTACTTCATTCTAAGGGGTCTCACTATAAGGGAGTACAGTATTGCATTCATAATACATTTATGAACTTAACAACAATTATTCAGCATGTAGAAATAATTGAGATATACCTTTACAAAATATTGGAGCCTGAGGGTACATTACACTGTTCACTGTCACAGCAGCTTGTGACATTCACAAGTTTATCAACCCTTTGGCTGCCATAAGTATTTATTTTTATAGTTTAATGCAGATGTTGTCAAATATATGTAGACAATGCATTATGTTAGATATATGTGACTCAGAAATAAACTTATTTTTAATTTTATTTATTTATTTACAGTTTAATATGGTACATGTAGCTTGATAGAAGTATTTACTTTGTATATGATGGTGAGCCAATTCACACGCTTTGGGTTGGGGATATAAAAAGGTTTATAAACACATAATCATTGTAGGATGGAAGTTCAGGTTGATCAGCTGTCATTTGCAACATAGAATAGGTATATCATGTAGGTAACATTGACATAGCCAGTACTCATAAAGTGTACAGTCTTGAAATGATCTGTAAGTGTGTTGTTAGAGCATCATTTGATGAAGTCAGTTTACTCTTTTAGAAATCCTGTCTGTCGATAATTTGGTTTCCACAAAATAACTTTGTTGATAATTGTCAAATATAAACCAAATTTTTATGCATATTGTTCACAAAACCTTTACAAAATTCATTGAATTTTGAGATGTTGCTTTGAAAATCCCAAGATTTGTTGAATAAGTTGAATTTTGCCAAAAACTCCCTGAATTTATCTATGAGAATACAGAATGGTAAAAAGGAAAAAAATACAACTTTTTAAATTCTTGAATCTGGAGTTATTTGCATATTTAATGCAAATCATGAATAAATAAATAAAATGGGATAAAATTGAGTGAATCAAATAACACAACACTAGTAATGAACACAGTAGAAAAAATAAAAAGTTCAGTTTCTGTAAGACAAAGTATTTCTTGAAATTATTTGGAAGTCCTTGAATACCTTGAAAGTTTTGGAAAAAATATTGTGCTAGAGAAACCATAATGCAGCTTTTTATTAAAGAGACTTGAAAAAATTCATGGTGCAGCCTTCTTGTGGGATCATTTGTAAGAGTTGTGGCCCCTGATTGCCTTTTGTCCAAACTTTTGTTCCCACAAGATAATTTTTCCAAGGACAGTTGGATTTCAACAGAATTTGGCATGCAGTATTATCTTGGTAAGGTCCTGAGTGAGTTTCATTTCTAGCTATTGATTAATTCATTTACAGGAGTTATACCCCATGATTGCCCATTGGCCTGACTTTGGTTTCTGCTGCAAGTTGCTTGTTGAATTTCACTCCAATTTTACCAGTGGCTTCATACTGATACAACCTTGAATGAGTTTGATTTCTGTTGATATATTACATCATTTCCAGTAGTTATCACCCATGAATGTCCGTCATCCTGACATTAGGTTCTGTAAGATAACGTTAGTAAGGTTTCTTGTATTCAGCCAAATCTAGCATGCACCATTACATTGATGATACCTTGGATGAGTTTAATTTCTAGCATGACTTGATTTGCAGGAGTTATGACCCTTGGTTATTTGTCCTACTGATTTGGATTTTGCCGCTTCACTGTACTTTGGATTTAATCAGGTTTGGTATGCTAATTTACATTGATGATTTTGATTTGAAGGCTTCAACAACAACATTTACAGGTGTTATTCCCCATGATTAAAGATCTCCCTATTTGGATTTCCACAGCAATACTTTATCAAGGACATAAATGTTTGTATCAGGTTTGGCATGCACCTTTATATTGATAAAACAATTGTGATTCTTAGAATTCCAAAACATCATGTAATGGAGTTATGGTATCCGACTACATCCTTCTTTTCTTTGATTGCAAGCATACCTTTACCAGGGATTGTAGGATTTCAACCATATTCAGCAACCAGCTTTATACCGAGGAGATCTTGAGTTTAGTTTCAAGCCTTTTACATTATTATTTACTGGAGTTATGGCCCCTGATTGCCTATCCTCCTGACTTTCGTTTCCATGGCTTAATATTAGCAATAAATGTTGGATTCCTCCAAAATTTTCATTGATGAGACTTTGAGTTTGATTTCCTTAATTCCACATCAGCAGTTAGAGGAGTTACGGCCCATTAATGGGCATCTTCACCAGACTTTGTGTTGCAACATATGTTCTTCTGTTTAAGGCTGGATCTGCTAAGGAAACTGTAGTGATGTATGATGCACCCATTGCTAATAGTGCTAGATGTAGTGAGTATGGCAATTTATGATGCACCCATTGCTAATAGCGCTTGATATAGTGAGAAAGTCAATTTATGATGCACCCATTGCCATTAGTGCTAGATGTAGTGAGTATGGCGATTTATGATGCACCCAATGCCAATGGCACTAGATGTGGTGAGTATGTCAATTGCGATGCACCCATTGCTAGTGGCGCTAGATGTAGTGAGTATGGCGATTTATGATGCCCCCATAGCTGATAACGCTAGATGTAGTGAGTATAGTGATTTGCGATGCGCCCATTGCCAGTAGCACTAGATGTAGCGAATATATCGATTTGTGATTTGCCCTTGCTAATGGTGCTAGATGTAGTGAGTATGACAATTTATGATGCACCCATTGCTAATAGCGCTAGATGTAGTGAGTATGACAATTTATGATGCACCCATTGCTAATAGTGCTAGATGTAGTGAGTATGGCAATTTGAAATGCACCCACTGCTAATAGCACTAGATGTAGTGAGTATGGCAATTTGAAATGCACCCACTGCTAATAGCACTAGATGTAGTGAGTATGGCAATTTGAAATGCACCCACTGCTAATAGCGCTAGATGTAGTGAGTATGGCAATTTGAAATGCACCCACTGCTAATAGCGCTCGATGTAGTGAGTATGGCAATTTGAAATGCACCCATTGCTAATAGCGCTCGATGTAGTGAGTATGACAATTTGAAATGCACCCACTGCTAATAGTGCTAGTTTATTTAGTCATAGTAGAAAAAAGAATGAAATGTACTCAGTTTTGGAATCAGCAATTAGAACTAATCTACCTCAGGGCCATCATGCTTGTTTATATATAAATGCATACAACTACACACCTATTATTATGTATATTTTTTGTAACTCCTGGTACATGATGGTGTCATATTTTTGTAATTTTGTTTTCATGGCTGTAAATTGTAGTGATTATCTGTGGCTGGATTTTGTATGTGCATAGGCCCTATTTTAAGATATTAAAGAACATAAAATTACATAGGATCTATAAATAGATTTTGCATATGTGTTGACAGTTACTAATAATAAAAGTATTAGTAATATGTTTATGAGATTAGGCTTTTTTCCCATTGGACATATCAGTTAGGTGGTATCTTAGAAGAATTTAGTTAACTCCCATTGGATGGTTTAAATCATATGAGTTCTTCAACAGTGTTGGATATTTGCTGTTTGTCACATAGGTAGTAGTGATAATATATGTGTTTTATCTTTGTACCTATATATAATTAGTTCAAAAAATTGGGCAGTTTTTTTATTCTCATTTCTTGCATTCTTGTTGCAGCAAGTCTGCAGATGTGTTTTAAGTTTTTCTTCAATATTATTTGAGAGGAAAAACATTTGTTTGGATTGTTCATTAGAAATAGAAAGTGCTCCTTGGACTATAATATCATTTTTGAACTGTTATGAATTATTCAGAAGAGTTCTGGACAACGCCATTTTGAGAACACTGTGATTTTTGGTGGACCAGTACATTTATGGTTCTGAAATTTTTATGGAACTTTTTATTCTTTTGACTTTAATAGAAATTTTTCATGATTATTTTGGATTCACTTTATAACACTGTAAGTTCCTCTCACATTTCATTTATAACTTTGATAATTAAATTATTGACATAACTTGTTGGTTTTGCTTCTTTCTCTTACTTTGTTTATGACCATAGAGTTGTAACCATATACATAGTATCATGTACCTGTATAGACAACAACATATTTACTTTCTTCCATTTCACCAGATGGAAACTTGCCCATACAAACAAGTTGAAATCACATAGTCAATGTGCATGCAGTACACAATTAGTGACTAATAGACTGATAGTATAATTAATGCTGCCCTGGGGCATTCATGGTTTCAAATGCAGTTGTTTTCATCCTCATTTTAACTGCATGTACATCTCTGAAGCTACTGGATATATTAGGTTTGGAAGAAGGAAATAGAGTGGGCATTTCTAATCTCAACTGGAATACTGTTCCAGAGCAAAGTTTCAGAGTATTTGAAACATGTTTTGAATAATGCCTTATTTGGTTTGGGAATTTTATACTGTTTGGTAGACATGGATCACAGGTGGGGAGTATTACCAGGTAAACTATACTATAATAATGATTGTAAATATTCAGGAGCACTATTATTGGATATCCTGTACATTAATTTGGCTTTTCTGAACTGGATTCAGACTTCATTGGGTAAAATTTTTAACTTTACAGCTGAATTTTCCCTGCTTTCTTTCTGGATTGATATTAGCCCAAATTCTCTTTTTGAAGACATGCTAACTTTGTCGTGTTTCTTCATTTGAATAATATTACCCCATACAGTTTTACTGTAATCTAAATAGGGTTGTATGTAACTTTTATAAAATAGTTTTCTACACCTTTCTGGCAAAACATATCTGATTCTGCTGAGAAGCCATAAACTTGAATTATGCATTTACTTTTTTACTAATTTTATATGTTCATTTCCATGACAAGAAAAAAACAGAATTAGTCTATCACGAAAAGACCATTTGCAAATTGTATCCTTCCATGTTAGACATTCATCACTATTAAGATTTGTTCTTTTTTGCCATGTTGAGATAAGTAATATTTTAGTTTTACCAGTATTAACTATCATGCTATTGCATGTGCATCAGTTGTCGAGTTTGTTTAGGGCATTCTGTAAAGAAATTTCGAGTTCATGCTTTGTGTTTTGGATATCTGACAATGTTGTGTCATCTGCATAGAGATCAGTAGATGGAATTGAGTCCCCCAGCAAAAGTGGCAGGTCATTAATAAATAATGTAAATAGTAATGGACCTTGAATTGATCCTTGTGGTACTCCATATCTAATTGTTCCAGGTTCAGACAGAACATCATTTATATAAATACGTTGTGTCCTCTCATTTAAGTATGAAGTAAACCATCTAATTGTGCATTAATCACATTGGTAAATTTTCAGTTTACTTGAAAGGATTTTATGATCCACCATGTCAATGGCTTTTCTGAAATTTACAAATACAGATCCTATTATTCTACCTTGATCAAGTGCTTGAAGCCATTTATTAGGGAGATCAAGGCAGTCTCACTTGAATGTTTCTGTCTAAAGCCCGATTGGTTAGGGTGTAACAGCATGTGTTTGGTTCAGTATGACATGAATGAGTCATGGACATGTTTTCAATCAATTTTGACAAGTTTGGTAGTATCGAGATTGGCTGGTAGTTATCAGCATCATCCTTAGAACCAGATTTGTGAATAGGAGTTACTTTTGCAGTTTTCCATATTTTAGGGACAGATGAGGTTGCAATACTTAAATTCATTATGAATGTTATGCTATCTAAAATAGCAGAGACAGAAGATTTAATGAGTCGTGGACCAATCTGATCAAGTCCTGTGGCGTTCTTGGTATCAAGTTCACTGAGACATTTTGTAACAAAGATTTTTTATACTAGTGGGATAGAGAAACATACCTCCGTAGAGATTTTGCTGCTGTAGAACTTTTTCAGTTCATTAAAGTTGTTTTCTATCACTCAGGTTCCTTTAATTTTGTGGTAATGTTTTAAAGATCATTAAAAATATTTGCAATGTCAGTGTCATAACTGAGAGTGATGTCATTTACCAGGAGTGAGTGAAATTTGTTGGTGTGATCTTTTTTGTGTTCTCCCAATGAGTTCATTGAAAACTTTCCAAATAGAATTAGATTTGCTCTTTTTGTTTTCAAGCAATGATCGATAATAAGTTTTGTTTAGCTTTTTTATCATGCTTGTTATTTTATTTCTCCATACTTCATATTGTGCTTGGTTTCCCATAGCCTTGAATTGGTCGTGTGTTTTCATGGCATCTAGGATTTCAGTAGTAAGCCAGTTAGGTTAGATTTCATACTATACTCGATGTACTTTCAATGCTAATTGTTTAGAGACTACATCCATAAATAAGTCAGTCCACATTCTCAGAGCTTCATCTATGTTACCAAAATTTTGGATTATATTCCATGGAACTTTTTATATGTCGTCGAGAAATTTTTCTTCATTAAAAGTTCTGAATGATCTTTAAGTGATAGTTTTATGTATATTTTTCCTATTTGTCTTGCATTTTACATTTCTTGTGAGAAATGTAGGTAGTGGTCATTTGTCTTGCATTTTACATTTCTTGTGAGAAATGTAGGTTAGTGGTCATTTATCTTGCATTTTACATTTCTTGTGAGAAATGTAGGGTAGTGGTGATTTGTTTTGCATTTTACATTTCTTGTGAGAAATGTAGGGTAGTGGTCAACAAGACCAATAGTCAGTATGTCACATTTTCTGGTTTTGATAAATGGGGTCAGTAAGAGTACTTGATATTTCTGTTACTCGTGTGGGTTCATTTACCAGCTGGACAAGGCCTAATGATTCAATAAATTCCACCCATTTTGTTCCTTATTTGAATATTGAGTAAATCCTCATTTACATCACCTAGTATTTATGTTTTTTCTCCTCTTCAGCAGCATTTTCCATTTGTTTAAAAAAGTTTTAATTCCAAATTGTTTTAGAGGAAGGTGGCCTGTAAATGAAACCAACTAGGAATGATTTTGCATTATTTTGAGAAATTTGCACTCAAAAACTTTCAATTTCTTGTGATATATACAAGATGAATAGCCCTTTATGACTTAGAGCTGAAGACAGTGTATAATATTTGTGCATTTTTCAGCTCTAATGGTCATAAACCAGAAGATCTTATGGGATAGATCATCCAGTGTCTATCATCTGTTATCATCCATCCATTATCATCCAGTGTCTATCATCTGTTATCATCCATCTATCTGTTAACACAAATTTGTTATTGCTAATCTTTCTGAACTACTTTGAAAACTGCCATGAAACTTTACACACACATTCATCCCATGGTCTAGTTGGTCCTAAATGAAAATTGCCTAGATGTCCAATATTGGCACCAAATATGAAAATCTTGTTGTTGCTACTCTTTCCAAATGGATAGTCATATCAACATGGGGTTTTCATTAGCAGTCTTCTTATGATGTCTAGTTTGTGCTAAATGAAAAGGATGGAACTGATGTCTAATATGGCTACCACAATGGCCATCTTGAAAATCTTGTTAACACTACACCTCCTGAACATATGGTCATATCAACATGGGGTTATCACCTAAAAACTTTTTCTGATGTTTAGTCGGTCTTAAATAAATATGGTGCTGATCCTGTGTCAAAACATGACCACAGTCATCTTGAAAATCTTTTTATTGCTACTCCTCACAAACAAAAGATCCTATTGAAGTCTGATTTTCACTAAAAGACTAACTATCATGTCTGGTTGGTCCAGAAAATTGTTCTTCTTGCACATCCAATATGTCCACCATTGTTGCCATCATGAGAAGCTCATTGCTACTGAATGGATGGTTGTATTGACAAGGGGTTTCACTAAAGGACTTCTTGTGATGTCTTGTTTGTTGTAAATTAAAATAATTCCAATCTAACTTGGCCATCACAATGACCATCTGGAAATATGGGTTCTTCTTCTAAATGGCTGGTCTTATTGACATTATGCTTTCACCAGAAAACTTCCTGTGATGTCTAGTTGGTTCTAAATTGAAATTATGTGCATCTGATATCCAATATGGCCATCATGGCAGCCATTATGAATATATTGTTATTATTACTATTTCAAAACAGAAAGTCACATCAATCTATTTTCAGCAGAAGACTTTCTGTACTGTCTTCTTGGTCCTAAATTAAAATGGTGCTGATCTAGTGTCCAATATGACTACAGTGGTGGCCATCTTGAGAATCTTGTTAAGGGTTCTCTTAAATGGAAAGTCATTTTGACATGGTGGTTTTCGTCAGAATAGCTCTTCTGGTATCTGGTTGGTCCTAAATGAAAATGAGGAAAGTTGATCCTTGATATGGCCACTATGATGATCATCTTAAAAAATGTTAACTGTACTGCGCCCAAATGGATGGTTGTATGAACATTGGAGTTTTCACCACTAGACTTCTTATGATACCTAGTTGGTCCTAACAGAAAATGGTGCCAATTATGCATCCAGTGGTTGCTACAATGGCCATTGTGAAAATCTTGAAACTAGACCTCCGAATGGATCGTCATTTTGACTTGGGTCTTTTTACCAAGAGACATCTAATGTCTACTGGTCCTAAATGAAAATGGTGCCAATCAGGGAGACCAATGATATCACCACCCTGTGTAACTATGTGTAGACTTATTGGGCATGAAAAAAAAAAAAAAGTTATACATATAAGGAGCAGTCTTTATGTTCAGGAACCTATGCAAGACCCTCAAACTTCTGAGTGGAGGTCAAAATGGGGAACTGCAGGGACATGTGTTTTAAATTATGTATATTTAATTTGTATTATTTGTTGGCTTTTCTATATGATTGTATGTTATGTATATCAGTATTTTGTACTTGACCTTGTCCAAATCAAGTTCATGTTGTACCTGACTAGTAACATTTATTTTGTAAACAACATAACACATAGCTAAATATTTTTCTATGATTGTGGATTAAATATTCAGAACATTATTAATGGTAAATGTGTTTATAGTCTTGATTCTCAACTTAGAAACTTCTAGAAAGGAAAATTCCATTAAGTTGACAGAGTATTTCCAGAAAATTGTAATTGTGAACTAGGTCAAAAAGAGGTTTCTGTAATCTTGTTTACTTGAAAAATTAGTCATTCTTGCCTTAACATCTGAAGCAGAATCATTCATATTGTCTTGGTCAATATTTGATTGGGTGGATTAATTTATTCAAATTATTATTCACAGTAACTATAAAGTGCTCAGTAATATTCTTGGTGTGGAATATTAATTTTGGAATTATAGTGAATTCAGGGAAGGACAGTTTGGATTATATTATTGTGATACATCAAAAGACTTAGAACATTATCACACTCAGGCCACTGGCACAGTACATTTGAGACTATAGGCACATCAGCACATTCAGTATTGGAATTTAATTGGAATACTACTGGAATTAAGTGGGAACTTCATGCATTTGGACTTCTGATAGAACTTTTAGTACTATTTGGAATATGATTCACAATACTGTAAGTTCTTTTTTAAATATTCACTTTGTATTCTAGGGAAATAAACTATTTATTGAATTTTACAAAAACTTTTGGTCTTTGCTCTCATCTGTTACTGAATTTAAGATTATTGGGTCATAACTTTATGAATACAAAACTCTTGTATTGCAAATGTTTTCATTAAAAAAAATTTATCCAGAACAAATGACCATCAATAGTTGAGCTGAAGAATTGTCTGTAAATGAAGATGTAATTATTTTAAAGGATTGTTTTGCTATGATTTAGGCATTCTTTTATGCATCACATCTCAGTGATTGTATTTAGGCATTCTTTTATGTCTCAGTGAATTTAATATATATATACATATATATATATATATATATATATATATATATATATATATATATATATATTGGGGTTATATAGAGGCCATTTCAAGTGGTAATTATCAGAACTTAGTGAACTGTATGATCGAGAGTAAAGATTTGTCTCAAATAGTTGGTATTAACTAGGACACAGTAGTTGGTATTGACTAGTACACACTAGTTGAAAGTAATGTTTGTATTTTACAAGTATTTATGCATTAATGTTTGATCATTTAATAATAATAATAATAATAATAATAATAATAATAAATGAGGGTGACCTGCTTAGTCAAGGACTATTCTTAGGACCCTGGGCATCGAAGTAGTCCAAGATCTTTTAGTAACACATACAACATACTCATGATGTCTCTTGCTAAGTAACACATACATTACTCATCATGTCTCTTGTTAAGTAACACATACATACTCATCATGTCTCTTGTTAAGTAACACATACATACTCATGATGTCTCTTGTTAAGTAACACATACATACTCATGATGTCTCTTGCTAAGTAACACATACATTACTCATCATGTCTCTTGTTAAGTAACACATACATACTCATCATGTCTCTTGCTAAGTAACACATACATACTCATGATGTCTCTTGTTAAGTAACACATACATTACTCATCATGTCTCTTGTTAAGTAACACATACATTACTCATCATGTCTCTTGTTAAGTAACACATACATTACTCATCATGTCTCTTGTTAAGTAACACATACATTACTCATCATGTCTCTTGTTAAGTAACACATACATTACTCATCATGTCTCTTGTTAAGTAACACATACATTACTCATCATGTCTCTTGTTAAGTAACACATACATTACTCATCATGTCTCTTGTTAAGTAACACATACATTACTCATCATGTCTCTTGTTAAGTAACACATACATTACTCATCATGTCTCTTGTTAAGTAACACATACATTACTCATCATGTCTCTTGTTAAGTAACACATACATTACTCATCATGTCTCTTGTTAAGTAACACATACATT